>JAHWFP010270993.1:0-22635 GCA_023313725.1 Lithobius niger | reverse complement strand
TATGTAATTTGATATTGCATTTACCCACTACATTATGGACTAAACTTAAAAGATTTAGAAGCTCGTATATACAAAAACACATGCCATGCCAGAATTATTTGAGACTAGGAGCTCCTCACCATCGAGAGGACCCAAATCTAGAACAAGGAGGCTCGGAGCTAAGAACCACAGACGAAGGCAATTATATCCAATACAACAGGAGGCAGAATATCCGGATGTGAGGTCGGCAACCCCAGCTAGGTGGAAGAAGGTGTTGGAATGGAACAATCTGACTGGTTAGCAATGACAGTTCAGTTGTAAGCAGATAGGCCAATCACAACTGTCACTGCTAACTGTCATTGCTACAACAGATCATGGTGACGAAGTTCTGCACATCGGAAGTTTTCAATTGATACTGCAGCCCATCCACCTCACTTAACACTCTCGCAAAAATCCATGGTCTTGGGCTATGCCGAAACTTTTTAACCTAACACTTTTGCTACATTTGAAAACTGATGACTTTCTGCATAATGAGGGCAGGAGCTGCTGATGGTGCACAGCAAGAACATTCAACTTGTTGTCAGACGACAACAATAAATTACAAACAAAAACGTCAAGCGTGAGGTAAAAAAAAAGGGGTTCAATGATTGAAGTTTCAATTTACTTGTTCAAATGTACATGGATAAATATTGATAATTTTCAATTGATATAATCAAATGTAATCTGGGGGTCCATTATCAGATACGAGCAATGGAAAATAATAGAACATGGAAAAAGCACTCTCGGAACTTGTAATAATTTTAGCAGTTGACTTTTTCATGGGAAATATAAATGGGTACTTGGGTACATCAATAATCACCAAAAATATTAAACCATCTATCGGTCATACAAATCAAATGTGAATTCTGTCTCAACATTTACATGAATACTCCCCACAATGTTTAGGTCCCGCAACAATGCCATCTTTATTCGACTGACCTTGACCACAGGTCTTAACAAGATTCTAAATACTAATCAAGCTGTGGCCATCAGTTTACTACGTGCTTTAATGCGGACAATTCCACACTGCCCCTTGTGCAGTTCGTTCAAAACTTTCTCTTGTCTCACCCTCGAGATCATAACATGGCACCCGAAAACAACTCCGTTGAAGGGAAATTTCTTATGTTCTATGGAAATTAGGCCTCACTGTCTATTTTAGCAGTCCAGCCTAATTCAGTGTGTAAATACACCTTAGAGAAAACTAGGTTCCGGACAACCTTTGAAGCTGCCTCCTTTAAATAGGCAGTTACAGGACATGGTTCATATACATATCCACACAGCATCAACATCATTATTAGCCAGTTCACACTTCAAAGGTAAACGAATTAAACTGTCTGCAGTTTAACTGCACTTTCCAAGGATATGTTGGATATCATGCGACATGCGCAAAGGCATTCAGAAATAGTGCCCAATGGTATACGTGCAAAACGACCATGACTGGAATACCATCTTTACCCTATGTCCACGTACAAGCATTTCTTGGCGCGAGGACAAGTAGAAAAGAAAATAGCTCTGGTGTCTCTACGTGTAAAAAGGGGAGAAAATGACCAACCAACTTGACCTATTCCGTCCAACGAATAACAAGTCTCACAGTAGCCGGAGGGCATAAAACTCGACCTGCCATACGGCTCACGTGGAAAAGTTGAGCATACGCCATGTCCACTGTGTTGCCGATTCACACTGGATTATCACGTGTTAAGTTATGTGTGTACATGTACAAGGGGTTAGACCCAAACATCCTCAGTAAAGCCTTTTGATCAGTTTAAACACTGGCAAAATCTTTTACTTTAAAGACCTCACAAGTCCCTCACGTCCAATCTGAACATAGCCTAAAGTCTGCATTGCGCAGGTATCGTGGTGCAAATGCATTGGACCTATCTTCAGAATAGTGCTCATCCCTCTCTGTGAGACATTAAGAATAAATTTTAGAGGCAATTTGGAGTCATAATAAAGAAGAACATATGACTCTAAAAGTTCAGTTTTACCTTTTGCCAATGTTGTTGAACATTCTGCTGGTCAACTAACTAAGTCTTTGAACTGATCAAGTTATGTACTGGCACTAAAATCATGGCCTAATATGGGACGAATTTAGTGTATTGATTTAGAAATCCAGAAATGTTCTATTTTTTTAAAGTCCAGGCTGCCTAATTGTTTTTACCCAGCTGCTGGCAGAATCGTTGTCTTATGTCATTCTGACGAAGGTTCCTGTGTGGTGAAACGAAAGTGTATGAAATTTGTTCATGAAGTTTCAGAAAAATGCCCACTAGCCACCTGGACTTTTTTTTTTATTTTATTCTCCCACCTCGTTTCTTCTAGGTTTTAAAAATTTGAAATCCAGAAAATGATTTTATTTCCTGAATGATGGTAGGGCCAGAGCTTTTATAAATTGCAACTAAAACTTCTTGTTTACCATGCATCCCATCTGTATCAATGAGATCAATAGATTTAACTTGCATTTTATTGTCCTTAACCAAATGTCACCCTATTGTGGGCTTGCAGGAAGACTTTTAAGTAAAGTGAGAGCGTGCTCCAGGTTTTTGAACTAATACCACGAAATCTAGCTAAGCGTAGAGGGATGAGTTGCCTCTAAAACATTCCGTTGGAGGTATTATTGTTCAGGTTATTTTAGAACTCTCTTCCAGCTCTATTTGAAAGAGGGCGTAAGAAAATCAATTAACGAGATATGGTCACACCCAACCAGCTCGCTACGCTTATTATCACCTCTTGGCACTGGAAAGTATTCTATAACAATCTTGGGACTAACTGTAACTGCGTAACCTCCCAACAGTTTGGATATCTCTCTTTATTATTGACCAAAGCTGATGGGGCAGTCCAAGGTTTTAAATATCCTAATTTATGAAGCAGTTAATTTCGGCTTCAATCACTTCTCAACGACACATCCTAGCTTTAACAAATCTCGGTTTAGTGTCTGGCTTTAACTTCATTTCCGCTTTGAAGTCCTTGAAAGTTTCCAAACCACGTGTTAAAGGTCAGGAAAACGATCAAATATATCACCCTTGAAAAAGCGATCAGCTTTGGAATGCAAAATTAATATTATAAAATTGACCGAGGTCAAGGTGGTAATCTAGAGTCCAACTTCCACAAACAATGCCGGCTAATTACCTGGACTAACAATTGCACTTATGTGCAGTCTTGCTATTTAACCTTTTGTAGTCCGAACGACGATAGATCGTCGCATTGAAATCGTGTCTAAAACCTCCGACCAACTACACATCGTCATCGCAGTTCAATGCCCCGTTACAAAAAAATTCCACTTGCGTAGAACGGAAGTGTCATTCCGATTAAATTAGGTATTTAGGAACGTATATTTTCAGTTTATTTAACTCAATATCATCTTTTAATTACTTTAATTGATGTTGTTGTTGGTAGTATCGTAAAACAAAATAGACGTTAAAATTGCTTTTGTTTGCCAAAAACGGCCCTTTGTTCAAGCTGTTGTAATTCCTCAACAAAGCAATGCACGGCTGCCACCTTGGTCGCGTTAGAAAGCTGGGAATCCCCATTTCCATGCCTGATTTGAATGACGTCATCAACGTCGATGTCGCTGTTTTTATACCTTGAATGAACTGCTAAATTTCAGCGAGCTACGATTGGTTTGTTCGTGGCACGTGACCACTGATAGTGATAGGGCCCTGTCTCAAGTAGCGTCACGCGAAGAGAGCCAAGGTCAGAGGCATTGGAGCTAACAGGCACACGTCTGTTAACGAACAGCCGGCTAGGAATGCGATGGTCGCAGATGACAGCCTAAAAATGATTTGCTTTCAAAGATCATGAATACTGGGGAAATAAAACATAACATAAAAAAAATACATTTTGGAAGCAGTAAACGATGCTGTAATAGACGAATAAGCATGGGATGCTATGATTGCAAAGTCTCCTGGGTACTGCAAGCTGAAAATTTTCGTAAGCGCACTTAACGTTGGCAAACTTAACATTTTTTTAAATACAAAAATGTAATAATGATGGTTCCTAGTATTTTTTTGTGCAATAACTTACAATACAATTATATGTCTACAATTTTTGTTTACCCGGAGAACGCATAGTTATTTTACTATAAATTATTTTACTGAGGCATGAATCAAGTTTACGGCGGCCATGTTTTGCTCTTGGATGTTTTCAGTGAGGAAACCTAAAATGGGCTTGGCAGTAAGAGGGTTAAGGAATTATCAAAACAAACTACCTAGAGATTTAGCCACCTCTCCCAAACAGGACTTAAAATGACTGATTAGAGGATAAACTTAACTTTAAATGGCTAAAGTAGTTGTTTTTACAGTTTAGTATGTATTATTGTTGCATCGCAACCTACGTTAACTTCAAAACTTAATAATACACCATCAAGGGTGAAATTAACAGTCCATTTAGAAATCTTTGCTGAGTAAAAAACACACATCTGAGCTATTAGACTCGTAAGGATTATTCTAAGTCTTTTTACCATACTTTGGATTTTTTTCATTTAGTTATGATCGGCGGCTCCCGATTCGACCCCCTTAAGGGTTTGCCCCTCTCTTTACTGTACTTCTTTCAAGTAATGTTCAAAATTGAGCCGCTTCTCCTATACATGGATTAGATTCCTTCAGAAGACTTAAAGGCTCTCAGAAATTAACCTAAATATTTAATTAAAAAAATCACTCAACCCTGGTAACTAATGTCGTTTTTCATCCTGTACTAGTCTATAACATTGCTGTACCAACACTGCACATTGCTATTTTGTAACTGTATTAATTGACATAACCGGATAAAAGTTGATGATTTTTAATTGAAATAATCAAATGTACAATTGAGAAATTGCATCTATTTAAAGTGCTGTTGTGCTTTACGTTTTAAATATATGTTTCGTAAAGCACAACAGCACTTAAACAGATGCAATTTTCTCAATTGTACATTTGATTATTTCATTTAAAAATCATCAATTTTTATCCGTGTACATTTTAACAAGTGAAATTCAATCATATAACCCCTTTTTTTACGGCACAGTTGATGTTTTTGTTTGTAAACCACGTACTTTTTTTACGGCTATGGCGTCGCGCTACAAAGGTTTATGCATGCAGTCGATTGTTGCTGGCAACTTTAAAACAATTCAAGTTAGCTCTGAAAACCTGCATCTGCGAAATAAATACGCAATTCTATCGTTTTTAGCTGCCAATTTCGAGGCGCCTCGACATTAACAACGCAGCTTAGTTTGGTGTAAAAATATATGCGTTTAGCTGAAACACTGATTCTTTCATTTTACTTTAAACAATCAACTTTTTTAGCAAAGACATAACACGTGCACGAAGAATGAATCTGGAGTTTGCTGAGTGGCATTGTTCCCTAAATACAATGGTTAAAACAATCAAAATGATCGTTTAAGGTCCCGTAACTCCGGAATGGATCGACCAATCGAAAAAATGGTCCATGTAAGGTTGAAGCGCAGGAAAATTTCTGTTTCAGATCATGTTTCAGATTTTAGGTAGGTGCAGTAGTTTTTTTCTGAAACCCTGTCAGCCAAGAACAAGAACAACAACAACAACAACAACAAGTGAACATTTCAAATTTACGTGTGGCTCCCTACGTTTACTCTTGGACGGAATTGCATAAAAGTTGGTGTAAAGTCGGGAAAAGTTGCTATCTATACTATCCGGCCAAGTTTGGCCGAAATTTATTGAATAGAAACGGAGAAATTAATATTTTTAGTTTTGCTGGAGAGAGGACTTCAATCATAGATATCGCCGTGTATGATACACTGGCATAATAATTTTCTGCAAGCATTGTTGCAAGTTTCCAACAACTTCTGCAATCGGAACGTCGAGCAGTTTTATCAATTCTGGCTTATAATCATCGATCTTCAAACTGCGACTCACAGTCCAAACACTCAACCTTAACTCGTCGTTTTTTTCTTGATGTTGAAGAACTTGCCGAATTCGAGCCCATCCTATCCCTACCAGTAGTAGCAGAAAGTACAGTCGGACACCAAAGCGCGCCAACAAACGTCGCCAAGCGGTACTTATCCATGCATGCAGAGCAGCACATCAATGACGTAATTAACTCAACAGGCAACATCCTGACAACTGTTCATTATACTCGTATCTGGATACTTACGAGTTATGGTGCTAAAGTTCAGTGTAAGGAAAATTTGGTGAAATTATCGTTGGATGTTATCAACTTATCACGTTAGTTGTTACAGATGTACGCTGTTTTTTTAATTTTTCTACGTGATATGAATTCTGCTCGTGATTGATTAACTTTTTTTTTTCAACGAAATTGTTTGGCATCAATTAAATGGCAGTTGCCAATTTGCCGACTATGTCAATTCCCCCTTACTGAACGCCCCTGGGAACATCTTTCTGTGTCTCTAAACCTTAATGATGGACTTAATTTACATTATAACTGGTTTGAAACAAAATGTCAAACGTCAGCCTTCCAGAGGTTAGCTTATCTGGTCCGGCAATGGGACGAGGGACCGTGGCAAAGTCCCCCCCCCCCCCGCCAGGGTTCCACATGCGCGTTTTCTTTTGCTTTATATTATTTGAAATCTAGGAATTCCTCACAGAACTGAATGTGTCGATCGGAATCATCTTCGTGTTTAAGGCGTGAATACTTTCCTTTTGCGAATTGTTATTTGAAATCTAAATACTGTAAATGCATTTCTTTTAGCTATTTTATTTAAAGGCCAAATAAATGCTTTCTTGTCTCTTTCTATTTGAAATTAAAAAGTAAATGCACTTTTTTTTCTTTTTACTTGAAATCTAATTATGGGCTTTTATGGTTTGTTTTGTTCCTCCCCCCCCCCCTCCCCCTCCCACCAACCAGGGTTGCCCCATGCGTTTTTTCCTTTTGCGTTTTTATTTGGAATCCAGCCTTTATTTTAGCTATTTTGCTTGATGGCCAAATAAATTTTTTCCCCTTCTTACTCAAAATCTAATTAAGGGCTTTTATTGTTTTTTTTTGTGGCGGGGCGGGCCCCCCCCCATCCTACCAGGGTTGTCCAATGCTTTTGTTACCTTATTTGAAAAGCAAATAAAAGCTTTCTTTCCTGAGGTCAGTAATAACTTTCTTGATTTCTTTACTGAGGTCAGGGGTAAGGGTTATAGTGACGGGGAATGGTTGTTGGACTTGGAAAAATTCGACGTGTAGCGTTTTTTTGAAACACCCTGTAGTAAAGCTAACGAGATTGGCATTAAAAATTTGGCTCTAGGAACTAAGGCGGACAAAATCGAGAAATTAGAAAAGTCAGTAAATAAAATAAGTTCATTAAAAGGGGAAGTAGAAGTGAGCGCTGTTCAAACTAAAGGACCTGAAAATAGAGTTTGTTATCGTTGTTTAGGCCGTGGACAGTTGAAAAAAGAATGTACAAAGGATCAAAATGTACAGATGGTACGGGAGAAAGATGAACGGAGATTAAATTCTGGGAATCAGGGGGAAAAAATTTTTTTTCTAATAACAGGTTGGCCGAGGTAACTCGTATTTGGGAGGAGAATATAGGGATCCTCTGCATTTTAATGGAGGTGATAACAGGAATGGGCAAAATAATGGCAATGCTGGAGATTGTAATAGTGGTGGTGGCCAGAATCGTAACAATTATGATAACCACCAGTATAATTATAATCAACAGCAGGGCCGTAGCCAGGTTAAATAACAAGGGGGCCAAACTAATGCTGCACAGTGCGCTGTAGTGGCAAACCAGGGAGGAGAAAACTGTCAAAATAACGAATCTTCAAAAAACAGGCTCATAGCCTAGACGAAACCGGATGTTTAGGGCTACAGAGTGAAGCACAAGAACTGACTAAAGCGAAAAATAGTATTCCTATTAATGTTGTGCACACTCACAATCCTGTTGGTCCCTCAGCAGAGGATATTAAATGCAATTCCATCAATTTTAACAAGGTTCAGTTGTTCGAGTCGAATCATGCTAACGAGTTGTTTAATACACTTTATTCAAACGTCGATTGGCAACAACAACGTTTATCATTACTAGATAAAACCTTGGCATTGCCCCCGCCTAGCTTCGTATTTTGGCAAAGTTCCAACAAATATGTTTCTTGCTCCATAGAAAATAACATTGAGATGACAGTTGACTTTAATGAAATGCTAAAGACAGTGAATGAAAAATATAAGACAAAATGCGATTCGGTCATAGTAACATTGTTTGAAGATGGTGTTGATTCATCAACATTTCATTCAGAATTAAATAGTATTGATACAAGCAAGCCTGTAATTTTATCAATTTTAGGTCAAATACGTAATGTTCAGTTTCGACACATCGATGATCCATTTTTTAAATAATGTAGAAATGTCACCTGCCTCCTCAATCGGAGTTTCTGATAAAACCCAAAAAGAATGGATTCCGTTATTAGAAGGGAACAATTAACCAACAATTTGCCTTACATTTTGGGATAGTACATGTGATACTACGCCAAAGAGTACTCCGAATGTAAATAAATCTGTTTGAGAAACGGGAGGCTACGTGTTAGCGTCTCGGCCGAAATGGGCGAGCGTTGGTACACTCAACAGCATCTAGCAGCGGAAATCCAAACTAGAAGCGAAAGTGACGGCCCACTGTATTCTGGTCAAGATGCAGGGCCACTGCCAATGGACAAAAACGATGTTTCTGTACACAGTGTTCAAAATGCGGCTTTTTCTCGGTCACATTTTGTGGTTGATGTGGGGAATAAGCCACGTATAGCTTTATTGGACACTGGGTCATCGGTTTCTTTATTCTGTGAGTCAGTAACACAAGAATTACTGTGCATTACCAGTATCAGTTGTGAGTTGCATGCTATGGAAACGCCATTGCGTTTAGTACGGGTAGGACAAAAAGAAATAAAATCAGGACGAAAGACTGTAGTAATGTTGTCAAAATGTGAATTTTCAAGGCAACAAGATTTATATTGGTACCAGATGGTTCTTTTGGTGAAATTCCAGTGTTGCTTGGATTTGATTTCATGTGTAGTAGATCAGATTCAGTATCATTAGACTGCTCAAACAACGTTTTGAAAATCGGGATTTTAGAACTTCAAATATCAGCAACACCGGAACTAGCTTGGGCAAATTACATTCAAAACAGGGAAATAGTAAAACGAGAAAAGTATAAACCTAATGGCATTTACGTAGCTACACTTAATGTTGAATCGGATGAGGATTCCGATGATAACCCAAAATCAATGTAAAATTGCACACCTAGGCAATATATATATATATAGATGTATGTAGATGTATAGGTGACACTTTTACGGGACGAGCTTATTCCAACGAATGCAGAGACCCGTGCAACAGCTTTATTAAAAACTCCATTTCCGGAGATACCGAGTGGCATTTTTGTGCCAAACACTACTGAATCTTTAGTGGTGATGGCTCACGGCTTAGCAAATACGTCGTCTACCGGTATTATTCCGGTGATGTGCATCAACATGAGTGGTGTTAATGTTGAGCTGAAAAAGGGCACTGTTCTGGGGCATTACACGACAGCGATCGTGGAGTACGAGGACAAAGCAACGGAAGTGGAAATGCATGAGGTAGCGCCAGCTGATACAAGGCCAATTCAGAAGTGGGATGAGGAAGGCAAACAGGGAGAAAGCTCAGCGGAGGGCCCTGCTAGGCCCTCCGTGCCCAAAACAAAGGAAGAATTGGAAGATGAGTGGAATATGATAAACCATAAGTTTACTTTTCCGGCTTTGGACGAAAATCAAAGGGTGGAATTCCTAGAAATGCTAAAAACACATCAAAACTCGCTTTCTAAAAACGATTTTGATCTGGGGGTTTACGATCAGTACAAGGTCCTTATTCGAACTGGCAACGCGGAACCAGTTCATTCCAGGTTATACAGGGTGCCATTCCATCAGAGGGAGTTGCTAGATAGCTATGTGGAGGAGATGGCAAAGGCCGTGATTGTAAAAGTGGGGAAAAGTAGCTGGATGTCGCCATGTCTCTTGGTAAGGAGGAAGCCTAGCAGCTATAGAGTTTTGGTGGACCTACGTGGGTTGAACTCGGTGGTTGAGAGCATAAGTATTCCAATACCTACCGTGACAGAGATCATGACGCATCTCAGCGGGTCTAAATACTTCAGCTAGCTGGATTTTAAGTTCGGATTTTACCAGCTTAAGCTTGTTGAAGCTTATAAACATAAGGTAAGCTTCAATTCTTCCAGGAAAAGCTGGATCTTCCAGCGCTTACCCATAGAATTAAAAACGGCTCCAGCACACTTCCAGTTTTGTGCACAGCAGATTTTTGCTGAGATTTTAGGCGCGTACTGTGCCTGCTATTTGGACGATTGTCTCCTTAATTCCCCAAATTTTAGACTGATGTCAGACACGTTGACAGGGCTCTAGGCATGAAGTGGCATGAAGCTAAGTCCTGATCCCTATTTCGGCGAAATAATAAAACGCCTTAAAAATCAGTCATCAGAAGAACTTTTAAATGCCTCTAACAAACGTAACATCTTTTTCAAGGATTATGACGAGATTTTGTACAGAATCAGACTTGCTGACCCTGAACAAGGCAGAATCGAAAATCTAGCACAGATGGGTATTCCCAAATCTCTAGTGAATTTCTGCATTAGAGATTATCACTCAGCAACGGCGACTGGACATCGGTGCCGAAAGAAAACTTTGGATTTAATACAATTGCATTCTTTCTGGCCTAAAATGATGCTGACTACGTGAAGTCATGTCAGGTCTGCCAAGCGTATGCTAGACCGAACAGACCTCATAATGCGGAATTCGGAGCCTATACCCCCGTGCAAAGGCCTGGATTGTCTTGGTCCCTGGATCTCATTGGGCCTTTGCACACCAGTAACCACAGGGCTAACTATATTCTCAGTATGGTGGACGACTTCTCTCGCTACACTATCACAGTGAGCATTCCCGATAAAAAGGCCGAAACAGTAGCTAAGAAAATGTTTTCGAGGTTAATTGCTAAATTTGGCAGTCCCGTGCAAATCCGATCTGACAACGAAAGTGAACTGAATAATACAATTATAGATAAATTGACTAATTTGTTGCAAATTAAACAAATTAACTTCACACCTAACGTTTCATGGGTAGGTGGGTTGGTTAAAAATTGCAACAAACAAATCGAAACCATTTTGCATAAGATCACTACTCATTGTCCAATGGACTGGTGTCGCTATCTAGAAATGGTGACCATTGCTATAAATTGCACACCATCGGCGGCTACGTTGGTTAGCCCACATTTTTTGCATTTTGGTTCCGAATATCGCTTACCTACATCATTGGCTTTTGAGCCACCTAAGATTTGTTACAATTGTGAAGATTACATGGTACATCTAGACAGTAGACTACAGGCTGCATACAAGGTAGCACGAATGCACAATTGGAAATCCGTTCTCAAGTCTCAAAATTTTCGTAATAAAACGGCAAGACCTTGTCAATAATTACAAATATATTAAAGATATGGGTAACTATAAAACAGATTGTTGGACAGATTGTTGGACAGGTCCGTTCAGAATAATGGAGTTTGTTAACGATGTCATCGTAAGGGTAGTTCACTTCTTGGATCGTTAAAAATTTATCGTGCTCATGTTAACCACTTGAGACCATATTTCATAAAGGTCAAAAACCAACCTATACCTTTTAACGGAGCTTCTGATCTTGATTTATCATTACAAGTTAACTGAGAATTAACGGATGCTGAAACAAAATTCCAAGAATACATTTCTGAACATCTTTTGGATCCGAATGACCGAGCGGCAGAAATGGAGGTTCCGGATATTTTGTTGGATATTCCTGATCTCATAGCATCTGCCTCGGATCCCGGGTCGTCAGTTGCCAACGACGCATTAAATAAAGCAGGCGATGGTAATTCTAGAAAGCGTAAATATATCGAACCAAGATTGGCTCGAGCTTTGAAAATTAAACAAACTAAGTTAGAACAAGAATTAGATTTACAGCATTTTAGAGGTGCAGCGAACTCCTACCAAACTAGAAGCAGTAAATGTACACCCGAAAGAAGGCTTCGAAGGCAACGAGACGACGCGAGAGTCGAAGAAGACGACGCAGCGTAGATTTCTGTTGGAGAACAAAGGAAAAACATGGCCGCCAGCCGTGCGGTTGGTCGCGAGAACCCCGTAGTGGATTGTGGGAAAACGTGGCGTTGTACACAGGCATCACTGAAAACGGAATTTAAGTTTCGGTCGACACTGAAATAAAATATAATGCATGCACGCAAATTTTGAAATAACTAGTGGACATGTGTCAGAATAATGATAAAGTAAAATCGAGGACTTGCGATTCAGTTTCAAAAGATTAATTAAGACTTTTTTTTAGTTTATTCTAAAAATTAAAAAGACAAAATACATAAATATGTACAGGGTAAACAAATATATCAGAAATTTTTTTTGGAACAGTACATTGTAGCAGGAGCCTATAGAAAACAACTAGGAGCGTGTCTCGGTAATTTCCACTACAGTGTTAAGTCAGGAGCGGCTACAGTGGTGTACAAATTTGTTACCAGAGGTCGCCACCTGCACGAGATGAGAGGTGTGCGTCACGTTCTCAATGTTAATTTTCAGTCCTTTGTTTTTAAACAATAAGTGTTTAACATGGAAACAATACCAAAGTCATAATAAAAAAAACTAAACAAACACATAATCAGTTGTTCTTAAGTTGCTCTAACCAACAATAAAATAAAGCGTTGCTTTCGTAGCACACGTCTGCCTCGCGTGCTAAGTTCAGTTTCGATTTTAGACAACTTGGCGCAGGCGCAGTATTGTTGCTCCTTCTGGCGTTAGAATTTCGTACTAAAATAAACGTTTCTAACATAGACCAGCCACACACGCTCCTAGTTTTCTATAGGCTCCTGATTGTAGGTAATAAATGTTCTGCCGAAATTAATTTCATTTAGACAAATGAGGATGAGAGGCTTAAGATTTGGAATTTCGAAATTAAAAATGGTTACGGATTAAAATTAATGACAGTTCAAAGACAACAATTGCGGGTTCACTGGTCCCAAAATGGTCTCGGCCTGTAGTTAACTTAGGGAGTTGATATTTGGCACACATAAGGTACTAAATTAGTAGATCACAAAAATCCAAACCCGATGCCCCCAGGGCATTTGAGTAAGACGTTGCGCAATACAATGCACGGTTTGCTTTAGGTACGGTTTGTGACTAAACTATAGCACCTAGAAGGATGAGGTTTGTTTTGTTGGAATCAGCACACTTTTTGCAGTAAAGCTTCCTATTTTCATACTTTTCAGAATGCTACAAGATATCCTAATCAGCTATGGAAGTGACGGAAAAAATATAATGAACGCAGTGCTTTAGTTTCTGACCTACTGCTTCCGAGTAAACTGGTGTACCCTACAGAAAATAGGAACGTTTGTAGTTCAAACTCACACCTTTCTAAAAAGTCCAAGTTTATGCAAATCCATGCAGTAGAAGCGGAGAAAAGTGCACCGAAAGTTTTATTTTTATTGAAAACCGCAATACGAGAAAAAGTTACTCAAAGTTTCGCTTCACTTTTTCTACGCAAATAATACTTTCGGTACCATTTCTACTGCATGGAATTACATAAACTTGGACTTTCTGGATAGGTATGGGTGTAGCCTAAAATCATACCTATTTTCTTTGTAGCCTGCACCAATTATTATGAAGTAACAAGTCAGAAAATAAACCGTTGTTGGTCGTCAACTCGTAGAAGTAGGCTTCATTTTGAGTAAATAGCCTACTTGGGGTTTTTGGTATTCTACTTTTTTTTTAAATTAGTGCTGTGCTCAGATGGATGATAAGATTATTTATATTGCAAACTTTTTCTGTATCTTTGATAAACCGCTGTTAGTTTGTTTAGCTTGCAAGTAGGCTACATATTGAACAGGGTGCCTACTTGTATTATTATTTATTTATTAGTGCCTTGATTTGGATTAGCCTACTTGGTGGGCCAAGTTTGATGACAGATTATTTATGTTGTAAACAGGTATTTTGGTCTCTTTCGTAATATTTTAGCTTTTGCTGAAAAAAAAACTTTTATTACTGAAAAAACTTGATGAATCTGAAAAAAAAACTAAATTAATTTTCTCCTGCGCCATACGATTTCGCTCCTTCTTCGGCAATCCTCTTTTCTTCTTCACGGCGCGCCTTGATGGCAGCTATACGACGAGCTTTCCTCAGTATCTGGCTTGTGTGCTTCTGGCTTCGCTTCCTTCGGGTCTGGTCCTTTTTCACTGCAAGATGTAATGTGCGGGCTCCAATACTCAGTTTTGCTTTCTTCATAATTTCAACAGTCGCAAGACGTCCTCTGTTGAACTGAGATACTCCAGTAGCTATAGGGTAATCTACTCTGTTCTTGGAGATAAATATATGCTTGGGACATTTTGCCCAAAGGACCGAATGCAGCAATTCATTGGCATTCTGTGTTTTGCCTTGGAGACATCGACTAAGGATGCTTTCTGAACCCAAGCGTTGATAAACTTTGATGACGTGTGCCGCAACAGCCTTAGTAATGGGTGTGTTGATTTTCGTCTTGTGTAGTCCAGGTGGCTTCTTCTGGCTTACAGCTCGTTGATAAAAACAATAAGAGTCTTCTCCCTTTGGACATTGATGGTGGTAGTGTTCTGCATCGGTCGACATGCAGTGGTACGGCCCAGCAAAAACGTCGTTCCTCATTTGTTCCAGGTTTCCTGTATTTTTTGACACAGCGTTACGGTAGTAACCCTGCAGCCTCTTGACTGTTTTTTTGGTCAGGCTTCCGTGTTTAGTTCCTCCAAGCTTTTCAGTGGTTTCCAACTTTAACAAAGCAGTGCCCAGCCTCTTCGATACATGGTTGAGACATTCTTCTTTTTTAATCTTCACATTAGGGCCACACACTTGTAGTTCTTGAAGGCGGCCAAATGACTTGGAGTCTCCATCAGATATGACTGTGGTGTAGCAAAAGTTGTGTTTTTCAAGGTTTCTTTTCCACAGCTTCTCGGCAGCTTTGACCTCCATGCCACCAGATGATCCTTCATAATTTTTTTGACAATCCTTTTCATGAACCAAAAGCCAGTCACGTAATTCTTGACTACCTTCCTGCAGTTTTTTTTCTTTGGCTAACACAACTCCGGCAGTATTTAGACAAAACTTCGTAGTCGATAACTAGGCCTGTTGTTAGTTCGATAACAGCACCTACTCCATAATTTGATGTGAAGCCCCTTTTGTGCCACGCTCCGTCAAAACTCACAGCTATATTTATAGGGTCATCTATTTTCAAGGTTGGATTCATGATCATGTAGTTACGACGAATTTCCACACCAGCCTTTTTCAGGTTTTCTTGCGCAGCATCAATACTTGCTTTGGTCCAGTCCTTTGAATGAGATGTGAAGGTGTCTTGCGAAAAAATGGGTAATCCTAGCGCGATACTTACCTTTTCTAATCCTGCATATCCAGTTCCCATTTCCATAGCTGCCTGGGTCATCCTTTTATTTATGTCATATTTTCCGTCTTCACTTCTTCTTGATGACTTGCTGGTTCCTAAAACGGCTTGACACGAAGTGCACTTTGCTTCCAGTTTGCACACATTACCTTTTGGTATGATGTCAACACGTGCTCCAATATTTCCACACGAAACACATTTACAATTTTGCACGAGACCGTCAAGCAACAAAACATCGTATACGTAATTTATTAGGGAATCATCATCGCACGATAATGCTTCGTCACCTTCGTATGCACGGAATTTTTTTTGCGTAGCCGACAAATTTGGAGCACGTGTTTGTTCCGGTAAAGCATTTGGTGCGGCAGGAAGTGTGCTTGGTACAGCAGCTGGCAAAACTGACCTTCGAGTTGAATCTTGATTATTACTTCATTTACCGGACGTTTCCTGTTGCTGCAAACAATTTTTAGCCTTCGTGGACGTGGTTAATCGCGATCGTAATGTTTTACGTGGGGCTGACGATGAACAGGGTGTGGCAGACGATGCGACGGGTGTGGCAGCTGGCGATGTCGGCCTGGAAAATTCCGCTTCTAATGCTTCTGTTGTTGGCTTCCAACGCTTACTGATGTTTGCGCTTCCACTGTCTTGCTTCCTCTTCGTTTTTTTCCAAAAGTTTTCGTTCTTCCCACGATTTGATCGAAAAAAAACGAAAAAAAAACAACACGACTCACGAATGCATCCAACTAACCAAGATGGCAGCCGACGCAGAGTGAGAACATGGCTAGCTCTTTAAATCATGACGTCAGCGCGACGTCAGCGCGATGCAGGAGCCAACCAGAGCGCTTGCTTAGTCACGTGATCAGTTCTTGCCGCTTTAGCCAATGAGGAAGCAGGATACATGATGATTTCATTGCTTCATACCTACAGTTTGAGACGTCGCACAGGATTCGTCAACCGCTTGTCAGAGAGCGCGAAAATGCATCTTTCATTTAAAAAAAACCGCGAAGCGATCCGAAGTTTTTGACCGGAGATACGCTGCATCAAAGTTCTTGTTTATTTATCGACTTAGGCATTTTTTTACGTCAAAATTTTAGCTTTGTGCCATAGACATGGATTACAAGAAAATTAATTTCACATTGAAAGAGTCGGAACTTCTGAAATTGGACTACAGAGACGGACACTAGAAAGATGAAAGGTAGGGAATCGACTAAAATATTTTTTTTCAATTTTTGGCTGAAAATTGATGTTTTCGACCAGTGAACCCCCTTAAATTAAGCTGACCAAATTAATGAAGGAATTTCGAAAAAGTGACTGTGGTAAATTAAAATATGAACATCAGATTAATGCGTGATGGATGATTGCGGCAAGAAGATTGAAGGACCTGATTTTGGGGTTCTTCTTCGCCGACACATGGTGCTTGTCGGGTACCCAGCAATTGCCGACGCTGTTAAATAAACGCGTTGGACGAGTGATGGCGACTCACGGCAACGGCAACAGTGAAGAGGATTTATGATGGTAGCCACGGCTGGGCCCATCATCATTTTCTGCAATAAATGGAAACAAAATTGTAAATGTCTAGAAATCATGAATCTAAAAAGCTGAAAACATAGCATGGGATACGGACATTTTGTAAACAAATTCAAAATTCACAGGATTTCATTTGATTGGGAAATGTTAATTGGGATAAGATTTGGAATTCGAAGGAAAACTGGAAATTTTTTTGGGATAAAGGGGAGTGTAACAAAATTGAATCATGATCGATCTTAAAAATAAAATATGCATTTTATTTTTTTCCTAAAGCAAACAGTGGTGAAATTAATACCACATTATTTTTGAGCATTTTCTCTTCTGATCAGCAAATGGAAAATGGTCTAAATTGCATATGATCATTGATGGAAAATGATAATAGATAAATATAGAGGAAATAATGGATGATAAGGCGATTTAATTAAAATTAAAATTATGTTTTTGCCCTCTTCCTATCCCTTATTTTAATAAGACAATGCATTTCGAAACTCATACAGTGAAATCTTCTCAAAGAAATAACACGGTTATTAGCCGTGACGTAATTGCCGTCATGGTGGGGTGGGAAATAAGCAAAATATTGTGATCCCCCTGTCCTCTTTTCCCCATTTTTTTCCCAGATAAATGAGAAAAAGATGTTGATCAGGTTAGAACGGTTCTAAAAATATGTAAGTAATTGGAAGTAGTAGTTAGTGGAGGAATGGTGTTTTGGGTTTAAGGCTAACATAATGTAAAACCTGTATGGTCTTGGAGAAGGCTAAAATATTTTATAATTTTTTTCTTGGTTTACTAGTAAAGGTGCCTACAGAAAATGGGTGTTAATTCCATTGTAATTATTAAAACTCATTGGGAAATGGTAAAATAACCCCCCCCCCCCCTCCTCATCTGAAAATCAAGAGGTGTAGGGTGGGTGGAACTGAGTTAACACAGCTGGAATTTGAAATTGTAAATTGGTATGGATGAAGAAAAAGAAACAGAAATTGGGGGAAGAGAATATTGATTGGAAATTTTATTTTATTAGTTTACTCTTGGGAAGGAAGTTTTATGATCAAATAACGCATTCAGGATCCATGATCAGAATAGGTTTCGGACCATGGATTGTGAATGACGAGAAACATTACGGAAGTTTACGTGGAAAATTTCGATTTTTCATCCCTTTTTCTTTTAACACCTCTCAGAACGAGACATACGTTCGCTATCAAGTAAAATATACATGGAAATTTTGAAAATTTTTTCCCCCCTATTGAAAATATATGTATAGAAATTAAGTTGCTCACTACTCCATGCTTGATTAATAGAAGAATGGATACAAAAGACCAGGATTTGGTATATGGCTGAAAATTATTGCAGCTATAATGGCATTCAAAATATAATAGTTAAATTGCCAGGAAAATAAATTGCCTATGCCGGCCGGTTAAATTAAATCAAAATTGGAATTAACTTGAATTGTATATAGATTTTTTTTCTCGCTTTCCTCTAAATAAATACCTTACACAAGCCGTAAAACTCGATATAAACATTAGATTATATATAAGGGAGCTTATCAATTGGAATTTCGAAAATTTTTTTTTGTATAGATATTGCAATTTCAACATAATTTCATTCAAAAACTTTTATAATCAAGAACTTAACTTACCATGCTTTATAGCCTAGCAGACGAAGCACCCAGGGAAGCAGGGCAGATCATTGTAGTGGTGGTAAGCCTCTATGGTGTCAGGAGTTAATTCCGGGGGAGAGGGTGTGACGCTGCTGGTAGATGCCCCATCATTAACTCTGAGTGTTCCGCCGGATGATGCGGGGGGCGTTAGGCACAAGTAGACGGGCTCAAGGACGTTGGCTGCTGGAGGAGCGGGCCGACGAGGGTGAATCGGCTGCAGTGCAGGCAAACGAGGCTGGGAAACAGACAGCGGCAGTAGAGGTAGTTTGAGTAGAAGTGGCAGCACTTAGGCGTTGCTGAAAGTCATATTCCTCCATCCTCGCGGCCCGAACTTGATAATCTTCGAAGGATTCTTCGGCATGCGGGAAAAGGCAGATAGAATGCATATTAAAGGTGTCGGCAACCGATTCCGTTGCTCAGATGAAATTATAATAGTGATCCGAGTAATGGAGAAGCAATGCAACAGTTCCTTCAGGGGTAGGGGAGCCATTGACAGGAATGCTGATATGCGGAATCGACAAAATTAAAACTTGGTAGAACGCTCTATAATAGTAGCTATAGCGGTCCTCACCAGGGAACAATGCTGGGAATGCGGGACGATGCACTGCTCGATGAGGGCAAGTAGGAAGACGGGGTGGGGTTAGCAGACAGTCCTGAAAATGCAGAACCACCATGGCATACAAAACGGCATTTTGGGTGAAAACCCCTTGAAATCGTTGAAGGTCCTGAGAGGCTTTTTCATGGACATTTCTGCGGTCGCGGGGTTGACAACTATAGGGTTTAGGCATGATTTTCCGTGGTGGTTTGTTTCCAGACATCATGATAAAGGAAGATTTGGATGATGAAGGAAAGGATGCGGCTGAAAGATTGGGAATCTCGAACGAGAGTGATTTTTCAAACAGACGAAAAACTCGAAGTTGAAAGGTTGACCTACAAGGAGAATCAATCAAAATCCAGGTGTCAGTGACGTCAATATTATTAAGAGCCATACTGTCACTGTCTAGTTCCGTCTTCCCATCCCTCACTCACTTGTGACTATTTTTGGGGACTATTGTCCAGTTGACCTGAAATTTTGAGGCCACAGTACCACACTGTATTAGCTTTTAAAATGCAAACCCATTAATAAATAAATACGAAAAAGATCGTTGCATTCATTCATACTGTGAAATCAGCAACTTAAACAATAACCGAAATAAAAACGTCCGCACACTTTCACAACAAAGACAAACACTTTGTCTTGCAAATTCTCGACCCCATCAAGGTGATTCATCAGGCTTCAAGGATTATTGGGACTTCCACAACTCTTCCTTCGTTTTTAATTCATTTTGGTAACAAAAGGACGAGGGTGGCCAAACTTGAATTCGTTAGTAACAAAAACGAAGGAAGATGTTGTAGGAAGGATCAATAATCTTTGAAGACTGATGAAGCCCCGTATGGGGTCGATAATTTGCAAGGCAGTGTTTGTCTAGTTGTGAAAGTGTGCAGCCATTTTTATTTCGGCAATCAATTAATAAATGCCATCTAACCTGTTTCGACTACTAACCTTCATAGTGTAATGGTAGGTCATAGATTTTTTTTTATTTATCAAGGGAGAACACCCTTCGTCTAATGCAGGCAGCACTTATCAAACTCTTTGTCGGGTTTCAACCTCCGACTGGGATCTTTGGTCATGGATTCAACTCGGTTCGACTCAGACTAACATTCAGCAAATAGGTTTTATTCTGCTCAATCCAGAAACCCTTACATTTCTGGAGTAACAGATGGGAGATAGTGCTTGTTGCTTGTCCTTCTGCATCATGCCTTGAGAAAAGGGAGTTCACTAAGTGAGGAGGCAGTTCGGGATGGACCGCAACCTCGCTACACTCTATAAAATTCCAATAGTTTAGGAGGGCACTGGTTGTCTTTCTCAGTGATTGTGGCGGTGTGGCCTAAATGTCACAAAAATGCTTAGTCTTTCTCTTGCCGTCAAATCAATTCTGGCGTATTCTGTCGAAACCAGATGCTGTACCTTTGTTGCCGACATTTTTGTTGGTTCTTTCACACCAGAAGCTACTTCCATAGTACATAAAACATCTGGCCCTTTACAGTGAGAGGTTGATAGTTGCAGTCCTAGAAATAGATAAGGATTGTTAACCTTCATAACTTTGCTGCTGTAGTTAGAGTGGGTAGACCTACATGTCTTTATGAGTACTGGTAATGAGTAGTCCACTGCCTTTGCGAGTTTGATAAGTCATTTTGAATGTTCTCAGCATTGCCTTATCAATTTCATCACCTTGTTTTCATAGGGCATTGTGCAGATTCCCAATTGCTGAGCTTTAGTTTGTCTGGCTTGACACCTCTTCTTGCATTAAAAAAGATCATCAGAGAGAGAAAAGCAAATCTCCAGCATGTTTGTGCGCTTGCTCACCAGCTAAACTGCAATCAGCCTGAAGTTAGCAAATCTCATTTTTCGGGAATTTCCCCACGCATATTCTTTCTAGTTTCCTCTGTGCACCCCAAAACATCGAGGAGTCATAAAATGCAAATGCCTGTTGGAACATCTCGACCTTTTGATGAATTGACTAGAATTAAAAATAGCCACGGTTAGTTAAATCATTATGAAGAACATAGGTAAATCAATTCATTTGATTAAGCAACGGACTAATTAAGCAGCAGGACACTTCGAAATGCAGGTTACTTACATCTTCTTATGAAATACATAACAGAAACTGTAACAGTAGTTCTAAGTGGAAGTACCACTGCTTATTTTTTTTTCATTCTAGCCCGTCTCTTCCACAATTATACATTTAAAATGCCCATTAACAGTTAACAACAACAAAAATCATTTTTTTCCCCCATGGTAATCTGAAATGAGTTTCTAACTTAGATATTTCGTGCACATTTTTTAAAATTATTCCCGAGTTGATTCTGATAACATGAGGATAGTTTCAAGTTGAGGATTATTGGTGTTATCCATGACTGTAGCATACACTAAACAGATTTAGTGTAGGTATTACCTGTTAGTTTTCCACTCTGCGTGCATAACTTACGTCACAGTATGGTTTAAGTCTGTGAGTTGGACCAAGTTGTATGCATTACTTTCTTAGACCTTTATCTAAATTCCCTTGGGAAAAAATTGAGAACGTTTAAGCCACGGGGCATAAAAAAAACTGTTTATTGTGAAAAAAGATGTTAGTTTTGGGAAAACAATCTGGAACAACTTGTGCTCCTGCTTATTTAGTATATGGTTGAGACTTCCAACGTCTTTTTCCGCCTACCTTGTTGTTCTGCAACTTTGATATAACTGTGACGAAGTGGTTGAACGTGATGAAATGGTCAATGGTCATGAAGTGGTGAATGTAGGTGAACTGTTCTAATCTGATGACGGGTTACTGGGGTGGACTTGATGTTTTCGGAGGTGTTCGTGGTGTGGGCTTGATTCCACGTTCATCTGAAAAACAATATCTTTTTATCATACTTGGCTCTGAAATGTATTAACTTGTCAGAAATTCATTATTGAATCAAATCCTAAGATAATCCTAAGATTGAATACTATTCAATAATTGTATTCTTGATATTAGCACTGACATTAAAAAAATACAACAGGAACGAAATTCACTGATCACGAAAAACATGAAGGTTTTTTAATCGTTAGATTGGACACGTGAGAGGGTTGGTAAGCTTTTATTATTTTTTTGTCGGGCTGGTGTGGAGGATGGAATAATCTGCAAAGCCAATTAAAAAAAGTAAAGTATAAAAACTGCTGAATTCTTAGTAAATATGACGGATACCATTTTAGTTGTCACTTTTTGTTGTATCGTCAGCTCTTTAAAGGTTAACCTGGTTTAAATTATTTAACTTCACAAACTAAAATCTCCCTTCATATCAGTTAATACTGCAGAATACGAATGAAAACCCATTCACCAACCCTCTCGTTCCTACAGTGCTTAAGCTCTTGACTGAAAAGAAATGCACTCCAAGGATATCTGCCAGTAGAATATTCAGCAGAACATCTGGCAAAGACTAACTTGGCTATGAAACAACAAAACATATCAACTTCAGCTAGAAAACGAATTATAAACAGAAACGTCAAGT
>JAHWFP010270992.1:0-10679 GCA_023313725.1 Lithobius niger | reverse complement strand
GACGGACAATAAATGAATAAAGAACGCTCAGAAATTGAGCGGTAAAATTAAAAAGGTGTTCTTTGTATTGTTAACGTCTGTCTCTATTGGCAATACTAGTAAGGGCGCCTTTATGCTCCGTTCTCGCAGCTAGAATTTAGTCGCGATGGCAAAAGTGTCGCTGCCGTGGTAACAGCGTTTATTGGATTAGCAGTCTCTGAAATCGTTTGAGTAAATGATTATGTAATCTGTGCTAATAAGGTAAAGAATTCCTCCTAACGACACAATTTTCCCAGTCGCCTCCGATCTCTCCTTATTGACGTGTTTTCGTCGCTAGCTGGCGAGTCAAAGCGGTCGCCATTTTGGAAATTCAGGTGATTTCTAGCTTCTAGTTGGGAAAACGTAATGCGACTTCGGTGCGTAAATATACCGTAAATCGAATTGGATAGACCCCCTTGTGTTGGCTATAACTCACTAGTTAGAGTGAACGTATCGATATCACACGTCATGCTGGGAAACTAGCAAGCTCTAAAGAGGGAAGATGCCTTACATTTTAGGGTATTAGTTGTACTATACGAGCAGTGGGAAAGTCCCTGCCAGTCCCTGCCAGGTATGTGAGAGAATACCAGTTTCCTTCGGCACTGTGGGATATATTCTGGATATTATCTTGGGCCTTTGCCGTGATCTGAGGTTTCATGGTTCGAATCGCCGGGTTTCCTTCTCCCTTAGTGGATTTATTTTTGTTTGCAAGTTGGTAGAATGAAGCCGCTTCATCCATACAAGAGTTAGTTTGATTCACATTATGTAAGGCAGAAAGAAATTGGTTATAGGAAAAATAACTCTTCAGTTTGTGGCAACTAATTTTGGCGATTGTTTCTGAACCCAAACTGTTATTCTTATGTACCTTGAGGATTATGTCAATTTGTGCAACCGACAGTGGGACCAAACTATTCGTAGGCATGTAATACTAAATTCTTTCGTGTTTAGAATGAAAAACACAAAAGCGCGGCAGCGACTACATAGTCGCATCTGGTCTTCTATACACTTCCACCACTGTTGAGGCAACACCTCTATCACGCACTGCAACAGTGACATTTATTACATATGTAAAGGTAATGACCATCACAATTGCAGGCTAAAAATGTGTTAGCTTTTAGGCATAGTTTTCGATTTTAGGCCTAATTCTCAGCTTTTAGGCCTAATTTTTACTTGCTGTTTTTAGTCCGTGTTAGCAGCCAACGGGGAATTGGGTTCGAGAGTAAGACTATTCATTCCTGCAACACGGTGTCGATACTTCATGTTGCCATGACACGCACCGCGCATCGGTAAAGAAAAGTTTTATTAAGGTGACTCACCAATGTCATTCAGCCACCACCCAGAAAATGGCGAGAAAAAATCTGCAGTTGGCCAAGCTTGATACTTGCCACGCGCCAAGACTGTTTGCTGTGACGCACGTATCACGTGACTGGGCTAGCCACTCAGATGGCCAAAGATCCGCTCTTCTCGTTCGTCAGTGGCTAATTGGCTCGTGGTGTAAATTGCCATGTCTCGGCAACCACATTAGTCAGACGCTATCTGTTTTGCAACATTTCGTCCAGAATTAACAACTGCCGAGTCATTAATTCATCTTTGAGACCTATTTTTTTTTCCCTGATGGAGCCTTAGAAGAATGTAATAAAAAGAAATCGACAACCGTTAAATGTTGCCACAAAACATTCGTGTCGTTCGTCATGTGGCGAGTGAAAATCAGAAAGTGGCGAGTGACTTGCAAAGCACTGATTGTCACTCGTGTATTGAGTCGGACACTTGGAAATCTAAGGTTGTCTTACTTTTACACAAGAATATCAGCGAGTATTCATGAATTAGAACCCACGAGTGGAATTGAGTACTCGAAGAACCTCATCGTAGTTCCCCCATACCGTGCCACTCGCCGAGTTTCTGCTCGAATGAGACAGCCCTCAACGGAAACAAAATGTATTTGCGCGGGTTTATGCTATACTTTATTCGGCGTTCTCGTATTGATCTGTTTGTAACAGTGAATTTATTAAGTGGAAAATTCTTTTTCGTTGGATATAAAATGTACGGATCCCGCCCTAAAACTTCCCTCCTCAATGTCTGTTATGCTTCTTTCCTTGTTTTCCCCGCCTTTAGTCGTTTTTATTTTTCCCTTTTTTTTCCCCGTACTAGAACGTTTCAATGCGAAAACATCTCGGTACAGCTACAAATATAATGCAATTTTATTTTTGCGAGAGAAAAATTAATAAAAGACAACAACAGAAAAACTCTTGGCATCTACTAAATTAAATTGGAAGGGAAAAAAATAACTATGTGTGCGCGTGAATTGCCACTCGCGATACGATCACACACACGCGCCTTTCAGCGATACGTGAATAGCTAATTAATTTTTTTTTTTATTTCACCGAACCACCTCCATAGAAAAAGAAAACGAGAGAGAGCCCTTTTCAATTTCCAACGCCAGGCGACGTTTCTTCGTTGCAAATTAATCAAACGCGCTTAGCTAATGAATTGGCGAGAAGCATGCCGAGAGATAGAGTGAGAAAAGAGAAAGGTTTTCTGTTGCTATACAGGGGGCATGTCCGTTATACGTTTTCAAGAATAAATTGGACAATCAGAAGCCTTAACGTGCGCCTGGCCCCCAAGCCGTATTCTTTTCACGGTGTGTAAAGCGTTCCACCCAGCCAACCTATAAATCATTGTCGTTGGCTGGGTTGCGTTCTAGGCGATTGTGGGCAAACAAGCTGGCTCTCTGGCTTGCACGTACAAACACCATGAACCTTGGCAACTTTGTACTTTAGTCAACTGGCGTTCGCTTTCCTAATTGGGTGGGTGGTGTAGCGTAGTTATGCTTGGGGGGGGGGGGGGGGGGCGGTAAACGTGAAAAATTCTTAGTAAGCGAAAAAATGTATGCGGGATCCCATCAAAAATGTTGACACAAGTATGGGAGAAGGGAGTGGTTTCACGTATTTGTTGCCTCTGGTAGGTAGTATAAAGTTTATAAAATGTTTTTCCCCCCCCCCCCCACGCGCCATATTTTTTTTTATCTACACATGCTGTAACGAAGTAATATGCAGCCTTATTTATATCAAGCCGACCCAAAATTCAACCAAAACCTTTATAAGAAGCCGTCTAGTTTCCAAAAAGTTTCGGCCTTTAGCAATCTTCAAATTTTCATTTTAAAACTTTCGAAGTATTAGTCTGTGCGATTAACTACTTGGTTAATAGGATTAACCTTGGCGACCTTTTCCTGGTTGAACTATATCACTACTTTGAAAGGCCGACCCTTGTTTGTTGGATACTTGGCGGCGGCTTATCCCAGTTTTGGCTTTGGGTGGATTTATATTAAGCCGGCCCAAAATTGGAGAGCTTGTTAGTGCCATACTACAGGGGAAAAAATAGTCTTGCTTGCAGATGTATACAGATAATTTCTATCCCAACCCTTGCGGATCCGTCGTGTTGAATGTAGTGGTGTGCTAACTGGGTTTAACATAATTTGTAGTTATAAAATTCAATCGAGTAAGGAGCGAACTTTTTAAATTATCAACTTTTTTATGTAATCCATCAAAATTTATTATTTTATTAGAAAATGTTAACATACTTAACCAGTTAAAGGCACATTCCTCCAAGTTGGCGGACCTGTACAACTCCGTTTTGCGACATTAGTTCAGACTTATGTTAGTGTTGCAAACACTGTTGCAAATACTTATTTTCCTACGCACGCGACAGCTTTGCTGCATTAATTCAAACGTATGCAAATGTTTCAAAATCGATATACGTGCGGGGCAGCGGGAGGCACGAAAATAGAAGAGAGTATGTCCTGATTCTAATTCTGAACACCAAGGGGGAGCACGTCCGCGTTGCAGTATCCTTCTTTGCAGAAGCCGTGGATTGATGAGATCACTCTTTAATCACAGCCAGGTTGACATAAAAATGTAACCTTGTATTGCTGAATTTCGACGCGTTCATATTATTTGGACTTAGTATTCCTTGAATTGGGCACGCCGTGTGTAGAAACCAATGTCTGCATTACGACAATCCATGAATGTATGCAACACATATATATCGTGTAGAAAATGGATGCGCAAATCCTGCAAACTATGGGTAAGTCGCAAGTAAGACACGAGCGAAAACAGTCACTTTTATGTCAAGTGACGTGGCTGGGATTAAAACTGGTGCATCGCTCAGTCACTCCATATTAATCTATAGTCGACAGTGGATGAGTGAATATACCATTCAGCCGATCTGGCAGTGACCTGATAAAATCTAGATTTGGGGTGTGTTTGAACACCTCTTTAATGTGTGGCGCAGTGGCAACCCGGGCCACTACACTCTCTGTAACTGAGGTTGGTGCTAATGACCTTGCTGTCGACACGCCATTAAACCTCAAGGACCCCCCACCCCCCAATACCTGCTGGTAGATTGTTTAATTCGAATCCTGGTCACATCAGACAAATGAAACAATACAGTTAATTCTTTTATGCGAATATTGCTGTTGGTTTATTTCCAATAGTTTATCGCGAAGTAGAAAATAAAACTAATTATGCTACTACTGTAATGGGGGAGGGGTTGAAGCCAACGTACTGTTGAAACTGCTCGTTACCAATTTTGTCCTGTTGGCCAGGCAGTTACCCAACTCCATTCTTGGTAGATGGTCATCTTTGGCTGGCGAAAAAAGTAGAAGCCCATCGACGAAACAAGGAAGGCTTTAGTTTTGTGTACAGCCGCGGGCAACTGTCAAATCTTTGTCGGTGTAGCACTTTAGCTGCAATTGGCTGGTGTGTGGCGTCCACGTCTTAGAAACGCTTTCGTCTCAAATACCTTGATGGTTCCATTATTCATGGGCGCGTTTTGGGCGACTGACAGCTTTTCTCCGTTGCTTGGGTCGCCTTTTCCCGCTGTCAACACAAATCCCTGACTGCAGCGAGGATTTTGGCCAACTCGCATCTCGTGGCTACAAAGCGCTTGCGGCCATGGAGGCTGCCTCGCCTTCCCCTCCTCCTCTCCTCCCCCAAATCAAAGCGCCGAGGATGAAAATTCACCGGAATGCTAGACGTTTGTAAAGCTGTAGACAACACCGACGTTGTGTTTTATTTTTATTTATTTTAGTTTTTACTTCCCCAGGTTTTCTGCTCTTTACTGTACTCAAATGCTCACTTGACCGTTTTGAAAGAAATCTTTCAAGTGCTTCCGAGAAAATCCATAACATTGCCTTCCTGCGTTACGGCCAAATGTCCCGTTTTCCGCACGACGGGAATTTAAAATGGAGCGGGAGTGAGACGAACTGTTGGGACGGTGTTGCGGGAGCGTTGTGCGAACTGAAGACGTGTATGCGTGATGCTGCATGGTTCCTTGTTTGATCGCTGTTCCTTCTTTCTCCCCTGTCCCCCTTAGGAAATCTTTGCAGTTAACAAAACCTTGATTTTGTAGTATTCTTTTGCTTGTGTTCTATGGTGTTTAGGCTTTTCGTCCCAGTAGTATAGGAAGGAGTTTTTTTTTCCACTTGTTTTTGCAAGATTCAACAGCTTATACTTCTGTCTGCGCCAACCGAAGTTTCAGTCTTCGCTGTATTCTGGCAGTGGGTTTCCGGTAGTTCTGATTTAGGAGGCTGCAGGATGTTCACCATTCACCGAAGCGTGGCCCCCTACAGTTCTGATTGCATACTGGCGAGGTACCACTGCCAGATGTGTGCTCGAGGTACGGTGTATTCTTCTGGTGACTTGAAAATTGTACCCAGACAGTTGTTTCTAATCAACTTAGATGATTCCATGCTTGTGCATTGTAACGCCTTTATTGATGACAGCGGATTTTTATATTGACAGTGGAACGTTGTTTATGCAGACATGGTTACTCCACTGAAAATTCTGTAAAAACAGAAAGCCGTTTTAATGTTAGTATGGTAAACACTAAAATGAATACGACATACAATGTGAAGTATTGCTGGGATTTATAATGGGAAAAAGAAAAATGTTTATGTGACACACTGTATATGAACGTGACGACAATCGTGCTAAATGACGTAAGAAAAGAAAATTGATAACTTCAAACTAAACTGCTAGCCAGATATGTGATTAATTCGTGTTCGGCGCCCCAGCTAAAAATATGTTAGCCTGCCTGCTTCATGTGAAGGAAGGCTATGATAGAAAGGACAATCAAAAAATTGTTTATACAATGTGCCCATACTTTGACAAAACTAACCTAATTTAAGCAAACGATACAGTACATAGTTAAAAAGCTACCTACAAAATGATTTGCTGAAAAATGTACAGAGGGGAGCTAAAGGGATGACAATGCAGTTGACGCGGATGCTGCTAAAGAGCCGCAGAGAACAAACGTAGTTAAAAACCTATGTGCAGTGCCACTGCTCCGATGATAAGAACCAACCGAGTCTTCGAAATTCACCGGTTATCGGCATTAATCCTTATAATAATGCTGGATCCGGCTGAGCAGTTAAGAAAAAAAAGGCCGAACAATCAATTCCCCCTCTTCTCGCCCGCATTGGAAGTGGACTCTTCCATTCTACCAGCATGGCAAGTGGAGCCGGGAGGGAGCGGTCGATCAACTCGCATACGGCTCACAATAAGATGTACGAGGCAATTGCACGAAAAATGTCAGGAAAAGTGCGTCTGTAAACTTAATTCATGACCGGCATGGGCTTGTTCTAGTTGCTGATAAAAAGCGTGGTGTGCCCACAGTATCTTGGTCTTTAAGAGAAGTTAGATATTCAAGACGTTTACCGGACTATTAATTGGCTATTAATTTTCTCTTTTTGAGTTATATGTTTGCTGAAGAAGCATAAATAGACTTTAAGTAGTCTTCGGACCACCCTGACTGTTAGTAAAACACCCACATTCCCTTCAACGATGGACGTCATTTTTGGGGCGCCACTGAAAATGGGATTCGCCAATTGCATTGCTTAGTGAAAAAGGACGTGAAATGGCGGGAATTGTAATTGAGCCAAATGGTCGTGACACTGGCTCTCGGGTCCCGGCTGCATCGTCAGCCACCTAGACAGCAACACACAAAATCCCAACCAAAAACAGCTGCGCCAGTGTATGAAGGACGACGGGAGGGAAATCATTGAGTGTGATTCCTTACATCGTCACAATGGAATGCTCTTCGGTAAGACAAGTCGAGTATATGATAATGCAAGTATGAATACTTTGCTAAAAAACATCTCCTTCTGACAAAAGACATGTTGTCTTCTTTTTTTCCCCGAAACGCTTTTAGCTGTGTGGCTGTCGCTTTACGCGTGCCAAATCGAATTTTTTTAAAAATGGTAACATCCCAATGAGATGTATTACGCCCCAATTAGATTAATTCAGTTACACTTACTCCGAACTTGTGTAGATAATTTAAAAATGGAAATATTGTACCTTTCATTGGAACATCATAATGTTGGTTCTTGTTGTACTGCACGTTAGCTTCCTGGCGATTTTAAAGTGAACAACGCCTACTTTTCCAAACTAGCAAAATACGGTAAGTCGTTAAAAAAGCCTTAAAAGTGCACAAATATACAGTAAAAAACGCAACGTTTCGGGTATTGCTGCACCCCCTTATCAAGTGCAAAGAATTTTAAAAGTATAGCACATGTATCGTTCCATGGTCAAGGCCAACAAACATACACCAATAAATTTCAACTTTATAAAACCAAAAACTTAAGCTCAGGTTTTGGTTTTACAAATTTAAAATTGATTTGTGTATTTGTGTTGGCCTTGACCATGGCACGATACGTGTGCTGTGCTGTACGTTTAACTTCTTTGTACTTGATAACGGTGTGCAGCAACAGCCGAAACGTTGTGTTTTTTAACTGTGTATTTGTGTACTGTTAAGGCTTTTTTATGACTTGCTACCTTTGGTGCTTTTAATTTCTAAGCAAAAGACAGATAGTTTAGAAAGGACGCTGCCAGGTAGTTACATTGGCTGGTGTACTGGTGTTGCTCCAGTCGGTCTAAATCATCTTTTATCTTCAGAGTTCAGCCAGATTTAAATTTCAGAGACCCTCTAATCCTTATTCATACCCGAAAACTTTAAATTCAAATTTCTCGCTTGCTCAGAAGGTCGAGCACAGCTCAAAGGTGCTGTTTCCTTTTGCAATATTTGTTCAAACTGTTAGATGTCCAGCAGACTCCTATTTTGTGCTGGATACTGCAAAATGCCACGAGGGTCAGTCCTTTTAAGTGAGTCGACTTAATAAGACCATCATTTGAGTAGCCGCTCAAGTTGCTAAACTGTGTGAGAGTGCAAGAACGTGCATGAGAACTTGGCCTTGTCGACGCTTAGCTTGTGTTGAAATTTAAACAGGCTTCCAACATGTTGGTAAGAGAACGGGCTTATCTCCACGGTGGTTGCGCTGCTTTATTGCGTTATTTGGCCAAGAGACGGATCTTAGCTAGACAGGGTGTGAATATTGTGTATGGCGACGACAGATATGTTCTGACATCACATCCTCATTGGGGCGAAAGCAATTCCTGGGTAATCAGTATTTGATGACGGACGAAATGAACGGTCTGGCTGGCTGGCTCTCTCTCTCTCTCTCTCTCTCTCTCTTTCTCTTACAAGCCAAGGCTGCCAACAACACTATATCTAACCCTTTCATCACTCCCAGGAGCAAATCAAATTTGCACTTGCATGCCAGTCGGGTTTAATGTACTTTTTTACAATGGTAACTGCAGAGTTAAAACAATCTTTGAACGAGAGCGATTGGAAGCTAGGCCATATTGACCCCTTGACCACCAGTCACACAAGAATGAAAATAAATTAAGTCCCGAGACGAAAAGCAAGCTTCCCAGGGATTGAAAGCTCGAACACAGCGAACAAAATGCAGCCGAGTGGATAGTATCTTGACTCCAAGCTAAGACTGGACGAAATCGAATCTTGTCTCTCACCTACGTATGTAGCCTACATATAGTACCTCTGAAACAGTTATGGTCCGTTTGGGTTCGGGAAAGTTGGGAGAGGACAGAATCCTCCTACAACCAAGTACCTACAATGTTAGCAAAAGTTACTACATTGATGTTAGATTTAAACACGTTATTTTGCTTGAAATCCGACACTACAGTTAGGATATCCTCTCCTGTGGAGGTGGTGACCCAAATTTTGAAAGTTTACTGTCGGACCACGTTAATTGCTTAAAGATTCGACCTATAAAGAAAGAAATTCGTGATTTTATATCACTAAGTTTTCTTCCATTTTCGTAGTTTATATTTGAGTTGTGTAAAAAAAAATCCATTTCTTGTAACTGCCAGTGGATTCGAGGACTTTGCTACTTGAACCATTTTTGGAATGAAAATTGGAAGAGAGCATGGCAATACATTGGTTATTTGCACGCATACTTACATAAATCCCTAATATTTAGCCATTAATATGACAGGCAGTTGAAAGGGTATACACAAAGAGAGTTGAGTGCTAATTATGGTAAGGTCATGCTCAGCTATGACCTCGATCGTAGGATGATCAATGGTAGAATACTTTTTGTGGCATTCTGTTGCCCCGTGAGGGTATAGGCTAGATGTGTTATTGTTTTCAACACAAATGGTGCCGTTTTTCCTGAAGGGTGTGTTGCTGGGTATTAGTAAGTGTGGAAAATTAAATGCCAGCAGTAAATTCAGTGATATTCAACAGATGTGCACTGTGGTGTTTTAAATCCCAAGTGCCTTTGCCACATTTACTACAAAACCTAAGGTTCGTTAAAACCAGTTCATGTTTCATGATAAATGTGGGTGAATCTACTAAGTACTAAGCAGTCGTAAACAATCGCTTTAAACTTGAGTTACACGAAGCTTATTACTGCTACGTTGCAAAGTGGTCCGCAACAATAAGATCACTGGAAATGAAAGCAAGCCACTGATGAGGCATTGTCGCCGATATACTTTATGTTGTTGTTTTGTTATTAGGGAACCGAACCCAAACTGGGGCCCAAAAAACATGAGAGGGGATATTTAGCTGGAGAAATTTACTTTATGGTTCTCCCAAACAATAATATGACAAAGAAACTTAAAAAGATAGACCTGACCACACACATTTTTAAAACTGTGCATCCAACACCAGCACTGCTTAGAACGAACTTCAACATAGGAGTTACATGAGAATTGTCATGCAACGATGCTTGAGCATGCACATTTTTTTTTAAATGGCACATCCTGGGATTTGAGTCACGGGATGTGCTGATTGATTGAGCGCAGCGGACAATTTGCTCAAAAATTTCATTGAATTAATTTAATTTGGCGAAACGTGAGTGACTAAACCGTACGAGTATTGAAAACGGTGCGTCTAACACCATCCGTGCATTGCACTTAAGGTCTTCCTCTAGTGTTCACATAAGCCTGAATGCAGACCTACCAAAATTGAGTGTAAAAACATTAACACTGCGCCTGGGGAAAAAAATACTCTGGAAAAATAATCGGTCCAAAAAAAATGAAAATTGTTCTGGAAAACACTAAAATTTGTCAGGAAAAGTGTAGAGAAATAGTTAATACTCCTTGACCTTGATACCACTTATTTAACCTTTGGGTTTTGGATGGGTTTAATTTGTCTACACGAGTTAGGCACTGTTAAAGCTGCTTGTTCCACCCTAGAATCACTCCATGACCGGTCAAATGTCTTCTCTCGTTCACCTAGGAGAGAAAATCATAGTGAGACGGTCTTCTCTTTTTAATTACTGGTCTGGCAGAAAGCGCTTCCTT
>JAHWFP010270988.1:0-10725 GCA_023313725.1 Lithobius niger | reverse complement strand
AGGTGTCAACTAAGAATGATCAGTGGCGAATCTAGAATGGAAAGCTAAGCATGGGGAAGCAAAATAATTAGCATTGGGGTCGTCGGGATTTGGGGAGCGGAGGGAATACTTGAGTCGCTCGTAGCACTGTTTTCAACAATTTTAGTGTTTTAAAAAAACCAATTTCCTGAAAAACTGTGTGACTAAAAAACATTTGAACTGCACAAATTCTAAAACTTGAAAATTACGGCAAGAATAAATTGCATGCTTTTCCTGCCTTACATTGAAAATTCGTTAGAATCCCCCCCCACCCCTACCGCTATTGGTGAACAGGAGTTTGGGGTAAGAAACTTGGGAAAGCAATTTTGGTTCTGATATCACCACTTTGATGACGAAAATTTGGTGAGTTCCTTTAGCCTAATGGTGTTTTTTTATTGTGTGTGTGATGTTACACATTTTGGTGGTTATCGGGCTTTTGCCAGATTGTTAACGGTTGTGTTAACCTGAAAAATTGTAAAGTTAAAGCCTTCCGTATTAAAACCGCACCTGAAAAGAACTCGAAGCCCTTTTTTTGGTTTCGCGTGTTTTCATTGTTAGATGGCTTTAAAGTAAAATGGGAATGTGTTCAGATTTCGCTCTCGGTTTTAACACCAGCTAGCTCCTGAACAAAGTATGAATTTAAGAAGTGAACGCAACTACGTGGATTAAAAAAGACCCCCCCCCCCTACCACACTCCATCCGTTTACACGAGAAAACAATGGACTTTGCAACAAACACATAACGGGGTCGCACAACCACATCTAAACCAAATTTCATGCTTTTTCCAGCTCCTTCCTCGCCCCAAAAATTGAGTTTCCATGCCATTTTTCAAACTCGGTGGTACTGTATCGAATTGATTTGTTTTAAGTTTGATTTTTGTTTGTTTGTTGGCATTTAATTCAGCTTATTATTAGAACAAACGTTGTCAGATATGAAAGGGGAGGGGGGGGGGGAAATTGGCTTTCTTTAAACCCTAGTATAACATACAGAAAATTAATAGAAAAAATGTACTACTAATAAACAAACATTTGAATTGCACAAGTTCTAAAACTTGAAAATTACGGTAAGAGTAAATTCCACGCTTTTCTAGCCGTATATTGAAAATTCGTCAGAATTCCATTCATTTCAAGGCCTGCAACAGGGCCTTACGAAATTTCACACTTTTCCAGTTTTCAGTGCCCCGTACGAACCCTGACATGAGTTTGATTGAATTTAGCAAAATAGTTGAATAAGCAGCGAACTTGAAAAATTATGGATTGCAGGTTGACAACTTTTATTGCTACAAAACAAGTAAAAGGCCAATACGAAGCAGTGGACACATTTTTTTTTTGTGTGACGTTTCAGGTCTGAATACTGGCCGTTTTCAAGCAAGAACAGATTTTAGCACAAGGCTGACATCGAAGCATAAGCGCTAGTGGAACCCACTATAACATGATGTAAAAGTCAAAATTAAGTAGTTTTTGAGTTTATAAAAAGGACCTACAAGGTTCGCACATGATCACAAACAGAAAAATTCCACCACTTTCAAGGACTTTTAGTCAAAGTCAATATAATTTTTCAAAAACTTTCCAAGAGTAATTCATTTTTTTTTTTTACGGATATTTAATATTATTCAACAAACTTACCAACAACATCTTACAAATCACTAAATATTCATGCCCTAATAAAAGTAAATTAACCTTTGTATTATTTCCAGCAATTTGTACGTATTATTTCATGTTTTATTCGTGCGCGTGATTAAAAAAAAAACTGCCATGAAAAAAGCCAAGGGAAAAAAAAAACAGAAAATTCAGCTCGTTTCAAGAACTTTTAGTCAAAAGCAATATAATTTTCCAAGGACTTTTCAAGACTAATTCAGTTTCTCAGGGATACTTACTAATCAACAAACTTACCAACAACATCTGACTAAACACTAAAATATTCGTGTCTTATTAAAAGTAAATTTACCTATATATTATTTCCTGCGATTTGTGTGGATTTATTTCACGTTTTATTCATGCGCGTGATAAAAAAAAAGCTATGGGAAAAAAGGTCGAGGAAAAAAATTGATTTTTTTTTAATCTGTATTGTTGTTATAGATTAGGTTAGGTCAGTTCCCATGGCTCTTATTTCACCAGGCAGGGTGATGTGTTTCATCAAGTCAGTCTTTTCCTTCGATTTTTTTCACATCGGCTTTTTTTCCGTGGCGTTTTTCCTAGATTCATTTTAGTAGCCTCGCAAACGACTGATGTATACACGTAGAGAAAGAAAATTGTAACTCCGCAAAATTTCACGACAGGAATGAATCCTATTTTTTTAAATTGCAAGTTTGTCTTTATCTTGTTCAAAACTAGGACTGTTTTAAAAAACCAAAAAAAAATTAATAATAATAATTTAAGGACATAGCTACCCATTTCAAAGAACTCTAAGACATGAAATTATTATTTAACAAATTCTAGCATTGAAGGACTTCAAGCATCTTGTGCCAACCTAGACCTAATATTAGGGAAAACTGGAAATTAGCCAACAGCGAAAATCGTACACTAGAAATAACGTAGTTCAGTAAGCCACGTTTATGCACTTACGTTTCGTCAGAGTGGCATGACCCGGATTCGAACCGGCTACCCACTTCGCCCCCAGATCACTTGCATAGTGCCTTAATCGCTATGGCCACATCCTCCATTGGCTTCTTTAACAAAATATAAAGAATAAAAACACCTTACATTACTATCATTGGGCACCCACCATACTACCGTCGTTAGGTCTTTATATATTTTTTTTACTTCGCTGAAGATGTCATCCTCTGTATGTATAACTGACACCGAAATATAAGATTTTTACCGTTATCGCCTGTGCTACTGGCTGATAAAATAGTAATGTAGCTATAATTCTTACCCTATGCAATATGGCCACGACGCTTTCACCTTGACCAGAGGATTTTGTTGATTTTTATTGAGTTTTTCTTTTACGATGGTTTATTTTAACTTTACAACTTGTTGCGTAAAGAAAATTCAAGGTTTCATGACAGCGGGAATGCAAGAATAAAAGTGGTCAACCTTTTGTCCATAATACAACTTTGTATTAATACAAGCAATATTTGCATAGTTTTATAAAACTATATGAAAAAATGTCATGAAATGCAATGAAGAAAAATCATGACTATTCCATGACTAATTGGGGCAATGACTTGTCATGATTTTTTATGATTTACCATGATCTACTATCATGATTTCTCATGATTCACTATCATGATTTATCATCATGAATAAGCACCATCATGAACATCATGACAAATCGTGATAGCAGATCATGATAAATCATGACTACCATTCATGACAAATCATAATAAATCATAAGTCATTGCCCCAATTATTCATGGAATAGTCATGATTTTTGTTCATTGCATGTCATGACTATTTTTTATTTTTTTGTAGGTACTATGCCGGGGATTTTGTACAAAATACATTTTTTTTACAGGGGAGGGGTAGGGGAGGGATAGAAGTGGGGGCTGAAACTTCCAATAGTTTTTTTTTTCAGAAAATTTGAAGTCTTTCTTATTAATTTTCTCCCTGTTCCCCTTACTCCAAGTTAGACCTATTTTTTTTTTCTTTTTTACCAAGAATTCTTTCTGCTTGGGGGGAGGAAGTGCGGGGGAGGTAGGAGTTATCTGCGGTTCATGTGAAACCAATAAAAACTAGTCGACAGTAACGACTTTTGAGTCCAACGACGTGTCAGAGCGCGACGGATCGCTTGTACAACTTGTATCAAAGGCCACATTTTCTGAAAAGCCAACATACGTAATTATGATATCGTATGACAGCGGAAATACGCATACTACTCACAAAATATTTCATGAAAAATTATGCTTTTATAATTATTGTATGGGTTCGTTAAAAATAAAAAAACGAAAACGGGAGCATTTTGGTTTGCTTTTGGATGCGAAAGCTGTTTTTTCCAGCAATATTTGTAGTCGTTTTGGACAAAATTGCGTGAAAATTATATAATTCGTTACGTGACCTTTCGATGGTGATTTCAGTAACGGGGCGTAATGTGGACTTAATGGGAAATAAAATTAAAAAAAAAATAAAAACTTACACGACTCCCACCCGCAATCCCACCCCTCTCTCACCAATCTTAGACTGTAGCTGGCTATGCGTACCGTGAAGCATACAGATCTCCTATACGCATCAACAACTTACGCCGGCAACCAGAAGTTAACAAAAATTAAGTCCCAAAATGATTGCAAACCTCATGACGAGTTTCCTGGAACACTGAATATCGCACAGGGGCTTGTCGACCCGTCGAAAGGGGTGAAACAGCCAAAAAATACATCGTAGAATAATATCATGTTTTAGTCTTCTGTACACCCGTACCGGCTGAGAAGACTATAGAGCAGCGTCATGTGACGTCATTTTGGCTACGAGACACCATTTGGAGGTAAAAGCTACAAGGTGCACTAGATTAAAATGTAACGGAAAAAACGGCACTTCTAGTCAAGACAGTTCTTTAAGAGCGGATTTCTTAGGCTTAAAATAACGTTGTTTTCTCCAACAACAAAAATCGCGCGTTATAGGCTTAAGAAATCCAGTCTATTGGCACGATTATGCAACCACTCGCTTTTGCATTCTCGCAGCTAGAAGCTAGAAATCACCTCAAATTCCAACATGGCGGCGGTTTCATGTCTGCCGCCTCGCAACGAAAACAGCAAATAAAGTGAGTTCAGAAGCGTGTGGGAAAATTGTTTCGTCATGACGAATTCTTTATATTATTGGCACGGATTATAAGACTGCAAGTATTTACTCAAACGATGTCGGATTTAGCTAATCCATTTAGCGTTGTTACCATGGCAATGTCACCTTTGCCATCGCGATTGAGTTCTAGCTGCGAGAATGCAAAGGCGAGTCGCTGCGTAAGCGCGCCCTTATAGCATTGGTTTCAGTAAGACAACCTTCTTTTTACCCTCCAGTTCACCTTGCAGCTAACCCAGTTACTGTCTCTACCATAGAGTTATATACAATAATACTACGTTGTGCCACTGCCCTATTGCAACGACTTTGTCCGTCCGTCCGTCCGTCGCTTTTTTCAACTTCGCAACGGTACCAGATAGAGACGACCACTGTTTACAACGTTAGATTCAGTGTCAAAAGTTAGTTAAATAACATGGCAAATTAAAACATCGTTACCTCTTTATAGCTAATAGACTTCTTCGACGTAACTAAATTAAGTAATAACATTTCATCGTCGAATTGAAATCTTAAGAATCTGTGTTAATGCAGCCGTAAAGACAAAAACATCTTAGCTTCGTTTAAAAGAGTCTTGTCGCATTGTTGCATGAATGAATTGGCTTACAGTCGAATCAAATTCTCCATTAGGCCTATCTGCTACTTACGAAACTAAAACTGCCGTTAAAAAAATTAGGCCTAAAAAATGAAAATTAGGTCTAAATCACGTTACCATGGCAACGTCAAGTTGCTACGAGTCGCTGCTGGCTTTCTCAACAGCGTTTCTCCTGTCCCTTCCCTACTACCACTGATCTATACAGGCTACGTTGCGCATTACGTTGTAACACTGTAACTGTGTGCGCGGAGGCATACCGTGTTTCAAAAATGAATAGGCTTACTGTATACAATCCAAATCTCTGTCAGTTGCTACTTACGAAATTAAAGTTGTAAATTAAGTTGTAAACGCTGATAATTACGCCTAAAATATAAAATGGGCTTAAAAGCTAACACATTTTTAACAGGCAATTCGATGGTTACTGCTTTTAGATTATACAGTTATAAATTGCAGGTCTCCGAATCGCGAACAGACTGCCGGAGGCATTTTTTTGCTCTCCGTGTATAGTCAAGATTTGGAACTCGCTTCCCGAGTGTGCTGTATCTGCCACCTCGGTCAGTGCCTTTCTGAGGATCATTCGCAAATTAACACTTGACCATTTTCTAAGGCGGACCTATTAAACAGTTTTTACTTAATTTTATTCTCACTTTTGGGTGCGGCGTAAGCGGCCTTGCGCCCTGCTGTTACCTTGCTTACCAGCAAAAGATATTATTATTATTATTATTATAAAAGTAAATTAAATACCAGATTTAGAGAAAAATTAATGCGATACAAGTCAAGGTTATACTACATCAGCAGGCGAGCTTTAAATGCAAGTTTACATTTCATACAATAATAATAATTATATTAATAATAAATAATAATATAATAGAGATAGCTGTTGCAATCCGACATCGTGCTAAATCCGACATCGTTTGAGTAAATACTTGCAGTTTTATAATCCGTGCCAATAATATAAAGAATTCCTCATGACGAAACAATTTTCTCAAACGCTTCTGAACTCACGATATTTGCCGTTTCCGTTGCGAGGCGGCAGAAATAAAACCGCCGCCATGTTGGAATTTAAGGTGATTTCTAGCTTCTAGCTGCGAGAATGCAAAAGTGAGTGGTTGCGTAAACGTGCCCTAATACCTAACACCTGGATCTCAAGCCATCGTGCGTTTAGAATACAACCCTAAACAAACCTAATTCAAGACAACTAAACAACTTTGAATCATTTTGTAATGATTGAAATTTGTTTTTTCGGTGTTGTGCATTACAACGAATTTACCGGTCAGAGTGCCCCACCAGAATGCAACGAAATAGACCCCATTCCAGCAATATGAATTTACGACGAGTTACGAATCGATGTTGACAACCCTAGTGCAGCTACAGAGTATGGTGGGACAAACGGTAACCGATATCCTTGAAGAAAGCCATCACAGTATGGCCAGCAGTAACTAAAAAGGGAGGGGCAAGGTGAGATGCCTGATAGTTAGCATGACCATCTCATGTGCCAGAGATACCAGGTTCGGTTCTGGCATTAGCCACCCCTGGCATTTTCGGGTAGAGAAGGACCCTGTGATGCCTCATGCTCATGTCGATTGTGGCATGTAAAAGATCCCAGGAACTTCCGATGGGAATTACCTAGCAAAATTGTCCCTCTCTCTTTCTGGCGCAATGGCTAATGCTGGGTGCGCGTCAAACAACAACAGTAACTAAAAAGGGGGGGGGCCCCCGGCTGTCTGGAAATGTATCTTTTAAGGTAGCTATGTAGGGAAAATCAGGATTAAAACTCACAATTTCAAAACATGGCAAGGCTACTAAGTCTTTTTTTAATTTAAGGCTGATTTCTGAATTTCGGCCACCGTTTCTGCCGCTTTTGAGAGAAGAAATGGTGGGTGTCTAGTTTTTATTCTTGTATAATTACTGTGTTTTTAGCCTTAAATTTAGGATGTCTTAGTGGCCATGCAGTGTTTTCAAATTGTGAGTTTTAAACCTGATGACGAAAATTGTATTTTTCGAAACGTTGTTTGTTCATTTGTTGCACTCGGTGTTTATTTTATAATTTTAAGGTGGCTAACAGCCAACATTGAAGACCAGCCATCTGCAAATTTTCACAAATTTATGTGAAAAAAACAAAAAACCAAGAAAACTGCCCTAAGTGGGACACGAACACAATATTTACAGCATGTCAGGCCAAGACACTTAAACCACAGCGCTACAGGGGCGGCCCCTGGTGCCCTAAGGCGAGCTGTCGCAGGTTGTTGAACAGTTTCTAAAAGCTTGTCTGGAGCCAGTAGCCGGTGTCCGCCACAGTAGCACAGTGGTTAGCTCCGGGGCTTCGGACGAACGTCTAACTGGAAAATCGTCTAATGGGATAATTGTCTAAAATCTGCTTAAATAAAAAATCTGGAAAAGCATCTAAACGGAATATCGTATAATGGAAAATCATCTAAACGGAAAATCGTATAATGGATAAACGTCTAACTGGACAATAATATAACTGCGGTTTCTGATGTTATATGTATAGCCGCAGCGAGCGCGGTAGCGCGAGCGAGGCTGGGACATTAGACGATTTTCCATTATACGAATTTCCTGTTAGACGATTTTCCATTATACGAATTTCCTGTTAGACGACTTTCCATTATACGAATTTCCTGTTAGACAATTTTCCATTATACTGTGTTCCGTTATACGTTCTTCCTATTATGCGATTTTCCAGTTAGACGCTTATCCCTCGCCCCGTTAGCTCCTCGTGCTAATCTGTGAAAATTCGTCGTGGGTTCGAGTCCCGATCGCGTTAGGTCCTTCTTTATCGTATTTTTGTGCCTTGTATTTTTACTGTGTGCGCAGTGTATCTTGAGTCCTGCAAGTATTTTGTGAGCGGCTACGTCTTCCTGGATGGGGTGGCTTTAATCGATGGCCGCCATTGTTTTTGTAACCATCTTGGATATCAACAAGGCACTCTACTACTGAAAACGTACAATCGATTATCTGTGTTCGTTCTGCGGTGAACTCAAGATAGGCCGCGGACAGACTGTCCGTTTCGTTAACCTTTATGACGCGATTTATTGTTTATACTATATGGGTGAAGTGCCGCCACCCTTACTGTGAAAAGTAACCAGTATCTTTCAGTTCTGATGCTAATTATTTTGGACAGTCTTTTGACCTTGTCGTCAGCAGTTTCCACTCTCTCGTTTTTTCCCTTCCGCAACAAGCTTGTTTTCTCCCCTTCACCAATCCTTCCCCCTGCGCCCTCCCCCCCAAAAAAAATGGCGGGCAAGACTCAAAACTGAACCAGCCACCACATAGTTTTCGTTCCTAATGTTATTGTCTGTCTCCACCGGATGTACACATTTATTTTCTTTTTTTTTTTTCCCGTTTTGAAGCTTTAGAAAAAAAAAATTTTGCTCCTCTTCCCCCCCCCCCCCCCCGCCCCGCCTCCCAATCCCCACGCTCTTTTGACCTAGGCCGTCTTCGACTCAAAATTTAACCCCCTCCCTCAACCAGTTACACCCTGTTTTCATAACGGACTCTGGAAGTGCGATTTTAGTTTTAGATTTCGCAACGTTTAAAGCCATGTAGTACTATATTAATTACAAACAAAAACGACAAGTGTGCCGTAAAAAAGGGGGGATATATGATTGAATTTTCACTCGTTAAAATGTACACGGATAAAAATTGATGATTTTTCATTGAAATAATAAAATGTACAATTGAGAAAATTCCATCTGTTTACGTGCTGTTGTGCATTACCAATCATTTATTTAAAACGTAAAGCACAACAGCTCTTAAACAGATGGAATTTTCTCAATTGTACATTTTATTATTTCAATGAAAAATCATAAATTTTTTTCCGGGTTCATTCTAACAAGTGAAAATTCAATCATATACCCCCTTTTTTACAGCACACTTGACGTTTTGGTTTGTAATCCGTGTACCTTTTTTACAGCTATGGCGTCGCGCTACAAAGCTTTATGCGTGCAGTCGATTGTTGCTGGCCACTTTGAAACAATTCAACTCAGCTCTGAAAGCCTGCATCTGCGAAATAAATACGCCATTCTGTCGTTTCTAGCTGCCAATTTCTATCGCCGTGTATGATATCAAAGTTACTCACAGACAAAACGCAGCACCAAAACTATTTAAGTCTTCAGCAAAAACTTGCAACTTTCTAGCATCCTTTAAATTCTGGTTGTCATCTTCAGGCTACAGCCAAGAACACCCTTGCTTCCTTCACTAGAAGTAGCAGGTGTGGAAGAGTGAAGGGCAAGTGTCTTTGGCTGTAGCCTGAAGACATCTAGAAAAGTTTGCCAAAAATTCACAAGTTTTTGATAAAAAACTTATTGTGTGCGCTGTGTATGTTGAGTCCTGGAAGTATTTTACGAGCGACTACGTCTTCCTGGAGGGGGCGGCTTTAACCGACAGCCGCCATTGTTTTTGTAACCATCTTGGATATCAACAAGGCACTCTGCTGTCAAACACGTACAATCAATTATCTGTGTTCGTTCTTCCTGGATGGGGTGGCGTTAACCGACGGCCGCCATTGTTTTTGTAACCATCTTGGATATCAACAAGGCACTCTGCTGTCAAAAACGTACAATCGATTATCTGTGTTCGTTTGCGGCGAACTCAAGATAGGCCCCGAACACTTTAAACAGTTTTGGTGCTGCGTTTTGACTGTGAGTAATTTTAATTATGAACATCAACCAAAGTATTTGAGCCGAAACCATCAGTCTTTCGTTCCGTGTACAGAAACAAATTATGAACAAAATAAAAATAAAAGTAAAAAAATAATATTCTGCGGAATGGCCTGTGGATAAAAAAGGGGGCATGTATTCATCCGTACAAAGATGGGCTAGGGCTAAGCTGGAATTTTGTACCCTTTTATTTTATTACAAAGATAAATTTAAAAAAATTGTTTATCTTAAAAATTCTATTTAAAACTTTTTGAAACACGGTAAGAATTCTGGTAAGTGTCATGATTCTTTAAAATTCTTGCTTTCCATATTCTCTTTAATGGAGGGTGGTCGGAGGGGATTCTCGATACGCTTTAGATAATTTTCATTGTCCAACATTTGTTAAACCGTTTGCAGTACGTATTAATTTCGCGAACAACGTTACGATGAAAATTAAGAAAATTACACTGTTACGCTGTGTACACATCTTGTTATTTGTTTCTAAAAGGAACAATTTTCGTAAGGCTAACATAATTTCAAAAGCTTTATAAAAACTCTCTCTGAAATGTCCAAACACACGCAGCTGCTGCTGCATTCAATTTCAAACAGTTTTACGGCCTGCAACTTGAAGCTGGAATTCGTATACGAGAGATTAGCGTTTTGCAACCTATAAAACTCCGCTGTATTGTTAAGTCTTGCTTTTAGGAAGGAAATCAGTTCCGCCGTTCTGCTG
>JAHWFP010270982.1:0-17001 GCA_023313725.1 Lithobius niger | reverse complement strand
CGTCATGTGAAAAGGGTGGCTATCTTTAAAGCATTACTTGCAAAGAATTTTTGTATATTCATAATCTATAAATATGGTGAGGACTGCGCATGAATCAAATTGAATCGTTACAACTATTCGACAAATTTCAAATCAAATCGTGATTCGTTTGAGTAACCAAACAGAATTGTGATTTGACTGAATCGTGACTCGAATCGTGAATCAAAACAAATAGGACTTAGCCCATTCGCGATCTGCGAGCGATTTGAAAAAAATAATGTTGCAAAAGTTACATGAATGGATACTCGAAGCTATTCAAATCATCATTTGTTTGCACAACTTTTGAGAATCGTGATTTGATTAAATCGCGAATCGATCATGAACCAATTCAAAAACAGACGAGTGGAATCGCGATTTGAGAATGATTTGAGAAGAACTTGCGAAAATAATTCAATTCACGGAAGTTAGCTGCGATTCAGCTAATCCATGATTTGATTCAATTTAATTCAGCGAAATTTTACAGTAATGATTTGAATTGAATCGAATTGCTGAAATGAAGTGGAGGTAACTACACTAGGAATCGGTCAGCAAGGCATGGTCACTCAACTCGCGATTCGATTTAAATCGTAGCTGGCTTGGACTCGAACTGATTTGTGATACAAAGGCGATTTAACCCTTCGACGATTCGAATGATTTAACTCTTCACGCTCGAGAATGTAAGCGATTTGTGAATTGAATTAAATCGTGACTGCATTCGGAGCTTGATGATTGAAATTCAAAGATGGTAGAAAATCGAATGATTTGAAGTGAGTTAAATCATTACGAAGATGATTCTGCCCATCACTGCATGCCATTGATAAGCAATTCCATTCCGGCTCAATTCCAATTCAATTTCATGAGTCAGTCAATTCCAGCCAAGTCACTGCCATGTTTCAATGCAATTCAAATCATTGCCACATTCTTTATTTCTATTTCAAATCATTTCCAATGAATTATTTTTTTTGTTTCTCATTCTGACAAATCAATTGCCAATTCACTGACATACTGTTGATCCAGTCTTAGTTCCAGTTAATTCCCGGTCCATTCAATTCCAACAAATTCAGCCTAAGTCCAGCATAATTTCAGGTAAATTCTGACAAAACTTAGGTATTGCCGAAAATTTTAACAGGATTCTGGTGAGTTTTGGGGCTGAAATTGGGTAAATTGATTTGGATTTTGTGCAATTTGTCAAGTTCAGGTTGAATCAAATCAAGTCAAAACAAGGAATTTTAAGTCAAATAAATGTCAAATCAAATCTAGGCAATGACAATCCAATGGATGACTTAGCAAGTCAAGTCAACCCGAGCGCAACATAGGATGAATTGACGGTCAAATTTCCATCAAGTCAGTTTATAATTTCGGCAAATACCCAAGTCCAAATGAAGTCAAGCGGAAGTAAGATTAATAAAGTCAATTCCATGAATTGATAACCTGAAACTGTCCAACGTAGAATCAATTCCACCAAGTCCACAAAAGTGGAACTGAGTCAATTAAATCCAAGTCCGGAATTGACTTGTGCCCATCATTGGTCACAGCATTACGCTACAACCCCAACTTTTTTAAACACACAAAAGAAAGGCCATTATCCGAGTCACTGGTCTGTGAAGTGGCTGTGTCCCCAACCCAAACCAGTCTCAACCGTTGAAAAATGAAAATATTAGTTCAACTTTTCTCGCGTAATTCTTCTCTGGGAGCTAGTAAAGCAGTTCTTCAGTGATCATGCCCCTTCCTTGTTTCTTCAACTGTATTACGCTAACAATTATGTAGATAATGTACAGTATACTCTCGACTAACAAACCTCTGAATAACACATTTTCCCTTTTAGCAAACTATTTGTAAATGTTGAAATAGTTTTCTGAACTTTTGAATATCTGTAAATGTGTAGTTCGCCACATTCTGATTAATACGTGGATGAAATTTAATCAGCCAATCCTACCAAAGCCTGCATTTAAAAAAACAATGAAAAATGAAGATTCTACCAGAGAACTTGTTCTCGTAAGGAGAATCTAAGTTCTACCGAGTAGAATCTGACGAAACTGTGTTACAAGATTGGGATCTCTTCCCTACCCCACGGCGCTTTTAACCCCCCATTTCCGCTCATTAACGCGGAAATTTATGCAAAAACCCACGTCACTTCCGTTCCACTCCACCAACCGCTCACCCGCCCTACCCTCACCACTCTTTTTCTTGTGGTGACAGACCGATGTTGTGCAGGAGGCGGGCGGGCACTGCTTTGTAACACAGTTTCGTCAGATTCTACTCGTAGAACTTAGATTCTCCTTGCGAGAACAAGTTCTCTGGTAGAATCTTCATTTCTACTTCGCAGAATCCTCCTCACTGTGTTACAAGATTGGGACAGATTACTTAGCAGTGCACTTAACTAAAGACATCGTACCTGTCTCCGGGCAGCGTCCTGTCGTTGCCTAACTCACTGCCCCTGTCACCCAGCCTTTCAAATGCCCCAGACTAGCCAGGGTCTCCAGCAATCCAATGCCTCTTGGTCCATGTATGGGTCCCATAGCATCGCTCCCTTACACCGCAAGGGATACGGTCCCTCCCTGGCCATCCCTGCCTGCCGGAGGAACCAAGCCGCGTTCCACCAAGCCGGCGTAACTACCACCGCTCGCTGCACTCGATCGTTCAACAACTTGTCTATGCAGCGGTTAATCAATGGACACGGTGGAAATATGTATGGGAAGAATGGGTGCCAATCGACACTAAATGCGTCGCTGCACTCGGCCCCCGGGCACCGCCCCCAAGCCCCAAATCTTTCTAACTGGGCCGTGGCCTGTGATGCAAATAAATCGATCTCCGGCGTACCAAACCATGCACAAATCTGCCGAAACACCGAGGGCCGCAACATGAAGTCAAACCTGTCCGTGAACACCCTGGACAGCCCATCCGCCGTTGAGTTCAATCGTCCCGGCAGAAATGCTGCCGTTACAACACAGCCGAGCTGTTGGCGCCGCAAGTCCAGCTTGCACACGAGGGCATTCAATGCCTGGGACCTAGTCCCGCCCTGTCTGTTTACATAAGACACCGCCACTAAATTATCCGAGAGGATACGCACCACCTGGCCTCGGAACAGATCGCCGAACACTTCAAACGCCCTGACCATTGCCAAAAACTCTCCCACATTTATATGTAATGACGCCTCGTCCGGGCGCTATCTCCCCTGCGCTTCCGCGCCCTCTACCGACGCCCCCCCAACCACTGTTGGATGCATCCGTAGTCACGACAACCGTGGCCTCCAACCTGAGCCAGGACCTTGCCACCACCGGGCGTTCCAACACTGCGACCACCAGGTCAAATCCTCTCTAGCACCTGCAGACAGGCACCCACCGGAGGCCCCTCGCCGGGACCAACTTAATAGATCCAGTTGCCACCATCTTGTATGCAGCCTGCCGTTCTCCACGGCACATAATAAGCTCTCAGCCGTCCCTAATAGCCGCTGCATGTCCTGTATTGTGGCGGCCGGGGTTCGGAGTAGGGCTCCAATTAATAATAACATACGTGACTTTTTCTTTTGCGGCAGCATAAATCGAGCCCCTAACAAGTCCAACCCCATACCCAAAAATTCCAAAGCCTGTGACGGCATTAATACACTTTTTCCGTGGTTTGCAAAGAAACCAAGTCTGCGTAAGGTGTTTAATGTTAGGCGTACATCACGTCGCACCCTGATTGCGGACTCCCCCCAGATGCCAAAATCATCCAAGTAGATGAATATCAACACACCCGCTTTGCGCAAAAACCTCCTAACCACCGCCATAAGCCTCATAAATATACCCGGGGCCGAAGCCAAACCGAATGGCATCACGCAAAACTGGTACACCTTACCAAGCGAGGAAAACATGAGCAATCGACGTGCTGTATTTTTAATGCTAACGGCATAATATGCCTGTGAAAGATCGATCTTGGCCATCCACCCACCAGGCCTTAAATTCTCTACTATAATGGGTAATGTGTCTAAACTACAGTGTCGTACAGAGACAAACTTATTTAAACCTTTTAGGTTTAGTATAATTTTGATCGATCCATCTGGCTTGCCTACGGAAAAAATCGGGGAAACAAACCAATGGAACCATTTCTTACTTGTTGTATCACACCCTGTGCTAACATCTCTGCCAATTTTGGGGCAATTCGTTTATCCGAATCAAGATACGGTGGATGAGCGCACACCGCCCGTAGCGGCGGCGCATTACTCAAATCTAAACTCGCTCCGGTAACAATCTGCATTACCCCCCGGGATGCACCAATGGGCGCCCACTCGGCCGCCCGGTCCGCTAAACTTCCTGCACTCCACGTGCCCATTTTCTCAATACCAAATTATGTTAGCGTTTTTAGTCAGGCACCAATACAGAATTTACTCTGTTTTATTTTCCCCTCTCGTGTATTCTCTTTTTTAATCACGCTGCCGCACCATTCACCACCTTCAGGCCAACTGTTCCACTTTTATCACCCTTGTCACGTAAAATTCCACTATAATCACTCCCATTATGCTAACACATCGTCATAACACCATATACACAGTTGCCTGGTTCGACGTTTCCACAACAATTTCGGGTGCCAATCACACAATTACCACCACCGTATCCACCTTCGCCCCTTTCGGAATTAATTCTTTTAATTCTACAATTGTCGCCCTTCAAACTCCTACATCGTTTGTACTTACCTTCCACTACTTGTTGTTTTTCATGAATCGGCCGTCGTACTCACATGTCTTTCGCACGGCCGCCATCTTGTTTTCTACTCTCGGACCAGCGCACCTAAATAGTTATTCTTCCTATTTAAACACATTCGCTAGCACAACCTCGTTCCCGTCTCGGGAATTCTGGCTGGTGGAAACCATCCAACCCCACGGCGCCGTCCGACAAGCCAATTCCACAAAACAAAACAAAATTATTTTCGTTGAAAACTCCCCCGTAACCTCAGCCCGGTTACGACCGCACGCGCCAGCGGCAAGGAAAAGAGTGATAAGGGTAGGGCGGGTGAGCGGTTGGTGGAGTGGGACGGAAGTGACGTGGGTTTTTGCATAAATTTCCGCGTTAATGAGCGGAAATGGGGGGTTAAAAGCGCCGTGGAGTAGGGAAGAGATCCCAATCTTGCAACACAGTGAGGAGGATTCTGCGAAGTAGAACCAGCATTTTTTTAACCCATCCCCACTTGTAGGTCCTTATAAGCAAACGATATACTATCTCGTGCACGTGTTCTGCACACCTTTTACTGCTTCCTGCTAAGGCTGTACTGATCCAATCATTGGGTGATCGGATCGAATTAGGAAAACGATCATATTTTACCAGCAACCAACCTAACCTACCTTATTTGAGGGGAACACCCTCAAACTTTTCATACAGAACTGTTCTATGTCATTTTCTACATCATATTTGCAATAATTGAGGTTAAGAATGAGCAGCTCCTGTTAAATCATTTCGATTGCCTACTAATTGTAATTTTTCTGCATCCACTTGTTAGCAGCAAAGATTTATTCACAATCGTGCCCTGGAAAAACAAATTTCGATCACTTGTCATCGCTGGATGCTGTACGCTCGCCTGGATCACGCCAACGATAAGTGTTACTTAACCAAAGACCTCATATGTACACAATGGTGTCTTTCTGATTTAATTGCACAAACGCTGTATTGTTTCCACTCGTTCTGCTAGTTCTGCCTGCTACGCTATGATCGATCGACAAGCGTTTGGCAAAGTTGACATTTTTCTACTCATCGGATCAATATCGGATTGGAAGCAAAACTGCCAATCGGTATAGCCTTACGTTCCTGCTTCTAATAGAGCCGAAACATGTTTCATAACCGCCTGTCGTATCGTGTTTCGCATCATGGCACAAGAAGCAACCATCCCCCAGGAGAGCTATTGTAGCGAGTCCTCAGTGAGCATTGAACGCCACTCGCTACGCACGAGAGTTCGCCACCAGGCGGGACATGCATTCATTGTAGTTGGAGAGAGTTGATGAGAACAGCAGACGGTTGAGTGAGGACGCGAGAAGCCGCAATCACCCGATCTGAAATCGACGCTCAGGTGAGCAGAGCATTTATTGTCATTAATAAATGCAGTTTGATCCTTTAAACCGACCGAGTTTATCCGAGGCAATAACCCGCGGAAACACCGAGGATGAAAGCTTGCTGCACAATTAATTCACCATTCCAGACAAAAATGAGGAAATCACATGAAGTGGTCATAAAAAAAAAAGCTAAAAAGCAATATATTTAGATGAGTGGTCATCAACAAGTAAGGAGACGGTGACTGCTCTTCATTACGGTATTAAAAAAAATAGATCTCCAATTTTGAAAATACAGTTAACAAATTCAAGGCCAAATTTGTTTGTTTTCATGCGTTTTTTTTTTGTTACACTAAGGAATAGGAATCGACCGAATGCTGCAAAACCGGATCCGAACCGAATCCGGATAACATAAGTTGCCCACCGGACCGAATCCGGATAGTGACCGGATAGTGATTTTTTTTTAATAGCCTACTACAAACGCTTTAACTTACATGTGTGTACATATAGGTCTAGGCTCACACAAAAAAAAAAAAAAATTAACCACAATTTCAATTGTGAATTTGCAAACAAGTCTAACATTTTTAGATAAAAATAAAAGCATGTCAAGCTTTTCTGGCTTCAAGCGACAACGATGTGGAGAACAAATGTCACCAACTGTGCTAAATAGCTTTTCTGGAGGGGCTGAAGATGCTGGTGCACTCAAATACCTGCGCGCAATTTTAAGGAGGGGTGTCGCATGAGGATACTGTTTTCGGTAGTTTGCCCAAAAATCAAAGAAGTCTTTGTTTACTTCTGTAAATGCAATGGTTGACAATGCTAGATATTCTTGAACCAAGCCTTTGGCGCGAGTTTCTGGATCCACTTCACTTGCGATCTGTTGTTGGGAGGAGCCCGAGAGTTTGTTTACAATTTTAGCTATCTTCAGAGTAGGTTTTGGTTCAAGTGTATTTGGTATCTGAACGGGTGGTTGTGTGCATAAACGTTTAGTGGGTGGATCATTTTCATTATTCACGTCTTCAACCCTTGAAGACTCCTCTTCAATAATAACAGTTTTCACTTGTTCAGTTAAAAGTGAAATGGCAGCATTTTTAGCATCCGCATTATGAAACAAGGTTCCCTTAAACCTCGGATCTAGTAGAGTTGAAATTGCGTACAGGGAATTCCACTCTGTATCCCTTGGTAATCTATTGTCACGTGTCAGTTCTCGGGCAAGGCTGCGCTTAAAACCAGTGACTCAGTGATCTTTGTCAGAGGGCTGTAGATCTTCCAACAGAGATCTTACCAATGGAAGAACAAGTCCAATTGTGGCATTGTCGCATGTAGCAATCTTGGTTATTTCTTTGAAAGAATTCAATACGTTAATGACACTCTCAGCAAGTTTCCACTGATGATTCGAAAGTTTATCGATTTCAGCCAATTCACAGGCTGCATTAACTGCACGTTTTTGTTCGTGTAAACGTTCCCGCATGCAGTAAGAAGAGTCCCACCTTGTAGGAACGTCTTGTACAAGTGAATGTTCTGGCATTTGGAGTTGTTTTTGTTGTTCATGAAGAATTCGTGTAGCCACGTTTGAATGTTTGAAACCGCCTACTAATTTACGGAATTTGCTAGTAAATTGGCAATATCTTGGTGGCCCTTCAGTGCATCTTCAATTGCCAACTGCATGTATGAATCATGCATGAGGCATGCTCAAAGTCACTGTTTCGAAATGCAGCATTTATATTTCTGCAGTTGTCATGTAGCACAGCATGTACTTTATCACCTACCTCCCATTTATGCACAATTTGTTCAAACATTTGTGTAATTTTTGTCGCTGTATGGCTATCGTTGAATGGTTGTGCTTGCAGACATAAGTTTACACGCACAAAATCTTCTTGAACGTAATGAGCAGTAATGGATAAATAACTGTCTTGTGCTTTGGATAACCAAAAGTCTGAAGTGAAACTTGCATACTGGACTGTACACATTAAATTCGCTACCTTCTTGCAAGCTTTTTCGTACAATTCTGGTATGGGTACCTCCCGAAAATTTTTGTCACTGGGTACTTTATACCTCGGTTCGGCAACATTCATAACATGGAGAAAACCATCATCGGTTACGACGCTAAACGGCTGAAGATCTTGACATATCATGCACGCGATGGCCTTTGTTAATGCCTGGGCACGTGGGTGAGAAAAATCGTACTGAGTCTTTTTTTCTACACACTGACCTAGAGTTTGTTGAACAAGACTATTTCTTCGTGATGCTACTGCAGCGGTTTGCAATGCTGCTTCAGCAGCGCTGACATCTGGGTGTTTTAAGTTGAGATGTTTCCGTAACGCTGACGTTTCGTACATACTTGAATCTTTGCCACCACGAGAAATAATCGTTTTGCAAATACTGCATACTGCTTTGGTTTCGTCTCTCGTATTCACTTTAAAATGTTTCAACACGTAACTTTCTTCTCGTTTAGGCGCCATCCCTTTCACTACGAGTACGAGGATCGTTCGTTTAAATTTAAAAGTCACGTCAACTCGAAGCATCAACTAACCTAACAGGAAGCTGAAGCAAGATGGCTGAAGTCAACAAGAACCGGAAGCATCTAAAACCTGAAACGTTTGGATTTTTTTCACGTTTTATTTATAGCTACTACAAAAGATGTCAGTTGTTGAAATGTAAAAATTTGAAAAGCAAAAAAAAAATAAAAGAAATGGGAATCCCTTCTTCATTGCTTGCTTTGAATGATGTCAGTATCTTTTACATCACTGCCTTTATTCCGCCAATAAACTGCTCCGTTCCAACGTCAGTCGTCCGTTTTGAACCTCCTTCAGTATCGCGAGCTACGATTGGTTCGTTTGTCGCACGTGACCACTGGGCCCAGTAGCGAGTGACGTCATGCAAAGCGAGTCAAGGTCACAGCCATTGGATCTAGCACGTTCGCGTCTCTTTGCGGACAGCCGGCTAGCAGACACGATGGCCGCCGAAAACAGATTGCTCTCGCGATCGCAACTGTTGAGGAAATAATTACTTGTACGGTATTAAAAACGTCAAAAAAAAGATTTCTAAAACAGTAAGCGATGCCTTGATGGAAGAATAACCAGTGGATGTTCTCATTACAAAGTTTCCTGGGTACTGCAGTGCCAAGTAGAATATTTTCGTAAGCACATTTACGTTGGCCTAGTCTAGTCGAACTTCACAATTTTTTTTAAGTAACGAAAACGTAATACGATGGTCCCAAGTATATTTTGTACAACAATCTACAACATAATTATTTATTATTAAATAACTTATAATATTACATTTTATGCGTGGGTTGGGAAAATCCGTGCGAGTTCGAATTATCCGCGAAAAATTGCACCATTTCGAAAACCGTGACCGAATATTCGGTTTGGGCGAGAATATTTTCCGAGTCCGGATACTGACCGAATACCTAGGATCCGGTACCGGACCGGATATACTATTCGGATTCGGTCGATCCCTACTAAGGAATTTAGAAATGTATTTATTAAAAGTTCGGTATATGGATATTTTCTGCCCTAAGAGCGCTCCATGTAACGAACTAGCTTGTTCATTAGGTATAACGAATATACTGTAATTTATGTCTATGAAAAATAAAAATAATATACTGGCAAATCAATTTGTAAGTCTTGTACGCACCTTAAAGCCAAGTTCTTCGGCTAACGCATAGACGGCAGCAGTCTTACCGACGCCTGACGGGCCGGTTAGCAACATTGTGTTGCACAACCGGCTCCCGTCGCTACTGCTGTCGTCTTCTCCTCCACTAATTAGAAAGTCGCTGTCATCATCTTCGCTCCAAGCCCCTAATAATGAAATTACAGAGGATTGGTATAGCTTATCAATCAATATAAATAGAAAGCAGTTGGGCAAAAAAAAACACTAAACTTGAATATCTTTCCAATTAGAAGTTTTAGAAAGAAATTAGTTTAATACTCACACATTTACTGATACACTGTTTTAAAGCACCACAACTCTAATTAGTGCCACAATTAGTAACATAGTCTTTGTAATAGTAAATTTTATGCAAAGTGGACTGTTGTTGCTAATTTTCTTACAAATTCCTTGCATTGTAATCTACGCAACAGTCCATGTTGCATACAATTTTTCATTAGAAAGACACACAACAACGTTAGTAATTCCATTTTTAAAACCAGCTTCCTCGAAAATTTAATCAAGAAATTTATTTTGCTCTTTACCTCCTTTGCGATTGCCTCTCCTCCCCGTTTTGGTTCCTTCGAGGCCATGTTTTGCAGCCCACTTGCACCGCTCCCGCCATTCAAGCAGCCACTGACGTAAATGACCAACGGGTTTGGAATTACCGATCACGTCTGCCGAATGAGTTGGTTGGTATTTATCGGTCCACAACCACGAACCTCTTCCTACAAAAGATAAATCAACTAAATTTCGCCACATAAGAAGGAACACATTTAGAAAACATTTAAATTACTCAACTAGGTTTTTTTTCTCACAAACATATTCACTCAGCGTTTTACATACCCTGCAGTCCTGAACCCACAGGACACTTGGTTTCTGTCTTCTCATCAACATTCTCCGTCTTTGTCTCTTTGCTTTCAGGCGTAGAATGACGAAGAGCTAAAGTTTAGAAAAAAAATATTCGGGCTACTAATTCCATTTAGGTCATTACAATCCCGGTCGGCGCAATATCTATATTTTCCTGCACGGCTAATAATCCAGTGAACAAATGTAATTTTCAGCTGATCACCTATCATAATGAACTAAACATGTAAATAATATCTAGCCACGCAAATTTTAAAAACTAGTTGACAGTAATAACTAACTTAAATACTTGAATCTAAAGTGCATTTTTTGATGTGCTGTACCTTAGAATCACAAAAGGCCAAGTTTTAGAATTAAGATCGATAGTGCAGTGCGCATTCAATGATTTTTTTAAATTAAACTAGCAGTAGTTCAAGTCCCATCTAAGTCAGACTGATGCTACATTCGAAGAGCTATGGAAGTGGTCAAGGTTTCTTTGTTGCAGCCATATTAGGCAATATGTCTTGTAGTGATCCTAAACTATGCTCAAAAGAGATGTGTTAAGAATTTTTCCTTCTTTCAGCTTTTAGTTCGCAATTAATTATCTTCCCTTAACCACTAGCATTCACACATTTCTTGAAGTTTCCGTAAGTCCTCCGACTTCCTCGGCTTTCCCAAAAGAAGAAGAACTAAACATTATGAAATAGTTCTTTACGTACAGAAAAAACACAAGTCTGAATAACTAACTATTAGATCTTTACATACACACATGCCATTATTATGCACACTATTTTTTAACGCTTTGTATCCTAAAGATGTACTGGTACATTTTCATTAATTGTTACCACGTGCCTACGGACATACTGGTACATCTTTCACTTTTGATTTACTATACAAAACTATGGAGAGTAGTATATGTGCTGTGGCTTAGCCAGACTCATTGTTGGTCATATGAGTTCACTTTTCAATCGCTAGATGGCAGAACCATGAAGTAGAATTTCTGTTTCTTTATTGCCAAAACATCATCTTAACCTGATAATTTTGCATTACATTCCTCGAATGCGATGTTCCCCGGGAGGTTTCTTCCAGTGCGCAGTCGCCTGCTTGCATATCCCACCCCGCAGGCGCGGCGCAGTCCTCCCTTATAAAAGTGAGAGCGGAGAAGCTTTCGGCATTCATTTTCCTCCAGAGGTGTCTCCACCCCACCTCGCTGCGTGGTCCCCCCCCCCCCCCGTCGTACGGAATTTTTGGATTCAACGCCGAGATGGCCGCTGCTTCTGAAGCTCCCGCTTCGTCCACCGTGCTCCCTCATGCTCTTAGTCACTTCGCCCTTGGCTACCATTGGGCCTCCGCCCTCGACCTCGCCGCCTGCGGACCAATCCGCCCGACACCACCAGATGTCACGCGTAATTCCCATGGTGTCGCCTCGTCCGACTCGCCACTTCTCCCGGGCCAGCACACGCCGCCTCCCATCCCCTTGGACTTGTCGTCTCTCCAGTACGACCTCCAAGTTGCCAAAGACGACCAAACGGAATCTCCGACGAGCGACACTCGCTTGCTCTCCGGACCGGAACTCGCCGCTGGATCTGTCGTCCAACTCTTCCCGGAAAGGACTCAGCGCCACCCGTAGCGTCGTTCGAGACATCATTCATGACACCGTCCGACACCTTCATAAAAACCCGATGCTTCCTCCTTCCTGTACGTCATCGGTTCGCAAAACGCGCACCCAGGACTGGGTTGCGTCCACTTCCAGCCACGAAGGACACAAACGTGTCGCTTTTTCTCGTTCTGCCATGTCTCCCAAGCGTCGTCCTGTCGTTCCTCATTCTTCATGCCAGCCTCCTACGCCTGCCCCTACGGCCTAAAAGCGTATCCGCCTCCGGTTTCCTGACGACACCCCTGACGACTCTATCCTGTCGCTCGCTGCGCTCTTGAAGACCGTCGAACAAACAGTCCCGGACTGTATCTTGTTCAAGCCGTCGCAAGCTGCCGAAACTCCTGCCATCAACCGTGGCCTTAAAACTGGTTTTGGCTTCGCTCTGCGCAACAAGGACACCAAGCACCGTAGTCTCCTCGGCCAGTCAACGACACTCCTAACGTGTCTTCTCCGCAATGAAGGCTCCCTCCTCGGCAAAGGCGAGCCCCTTGTTCGTGACAAAGAACCGCCTCCTCCACGACCCGGCCGTGAGAACAGCTTCTTCCGGTCATTCGGAGATGGCGCCACTTACCCGCACAATTTTGACACCTACTATGAGTGCGAATTTTTATTCAGCGAAATTAAAATGGATTTCAGTACAGCTCTCTCCATTCCAAAGAAAGCCGACATTCCCACTTTTGTCTTATATGAAAACGACAAATGCCTGCGTTTGAGCTTACGTGCGGCTTCTCAAGCTGATGTCCTTAAACACAGCCGTCAACGCCCTATGTGAGAAACTCTCGATGTCCCGAAGAAATCAAGAATTTGGCATCTCTCACTTCGCAACTTTTCCAGAAAGCCAATTTTGCTATGTATCATGCCTTGAACTGGTGAACAAGAGCGTTGTTCAATAACACGCTTCTCCTTCGCGACATCGCCCTGTCATCCGCCACCAACTTGAACGTCTCTACCCGACACCGTCTCCGGAACCAACCCATCCATGAATCTGACACGCTCTTCCGTGGGCTAATCCTGACGCTGGCTCTTCACTTGGACATCTCCTGGAAACCCAAGCCGCAGAAACCAACAGCGACATCCAACCGTCCGTTCACGAAGAACAAGCAGTCCAACCTTTGTCCTCCATCGGACGACTGGCCCAAAGGTTCGATATCAACAGTCCCAAACCGTTGAAACGACACCACGACACCTCAACCACGAAACCAGCAGCTCTTTCGGACCGACGCTCCTCGCTCCCGTCCCACGCTACCAGCAAAAACGCGCCGCCACCGCCGACCGCAGGAGCCGGGTCTCGTCACCAGGGGGCAAAAGCAACTACCGCAGAAGTCAGCAATGACACTTCTCACCTCGCGGCTCCCTGTCGGGGCAAGACTACGCCTTTTTTTGCCCAGCCTGGCAAGATCTCACTCCCAATCAAGAAATTGTCTCAATAGTGAAGCACGGCTTTCGGCCGACATTTCTACAACAGCCGCCGCTGTTGCCATCCCCTCCGTGGGAATTCTCGCCCCAGTTGACACAATCTCTGTCACACGAAGTCTCGGGATTACTACGGAAATCAGCAATAAAGCAATGCCACAACCCGGGCCCAGGCTTTAACAGCTCAATCTTCACCCGCCCAAAGAAATCAGGAGGCTTTCGTTTGATTTTCAACATGAAACCGCTCAACAAGTACATTCTCAACGAACACTTCAAAATGGAAACCCTCGACTCCATGCGGCTCTCGTTCAAGCAAAACGACTGGATAGTTCGATCGACCTGGAAGATGCCTATCTCCATGTCCCCCTTCACCCTGCGGCGACCCATTTTTTCCGTTTCATCTACGAACAAAAGGTTTAAGAATTCCGCTGTCTTCCCTTCGGACTGAATGCAGCTCCAAGAATTTTCACTTTGGTTTTAAAGCCAATCCTTGCACACCTTCACCAGCATCAAATCCAGGCCAGCGCCAACTTGGACGACTGGGCCCTCAACAACCCGGACCCCCTTACGTTGACATCCGACAAGAGACAAAACCATCTCCCTATTGAACAGTCTCGGCTTCGGCGTGAACTTGGCAAAATCATGCCTTATTCCGGCTCAAGTCTTCACATTCCTCGGAGCCTCATTCGACCTACGGTCGGCAAGAATATCCCCGTCACTGGAATGAATCGAAGACCTCCTACTTCACATCCGTCTCTTCCGACATCAGCCAAGCTTCTTCGCCCGGGAACTGAACTCCCTTATCGGGAAGATGGACGCGATGGCCAACCTGGTTCCTTGCGGACGATGGATGGTAAGGCCCTTCCAACACCACCGGACAGACGATTATTCCATCAACCAAGACAATCCGGACAAGCAAATCCCGTTCAGCTAGAACTTCCCCTTCGAGTCCTTCCTCTGGTGGTCAGACGTCACGAACCTGTCGAAGTCACTACCTCTGCAGGAGCCTCCTCCCGACGTTCTAATTTTCGCAGATGCATCAAAAACTGGCTAGGGCGCACACCTGAACAACCTGGAAATCTCCGGTCTCTGGTCTGCACCCTGCAAGAATCACAGCAACATGCTGGAACTTCGAGCAATCCTGCTTGCTCTTCGATACTTCCTTCCCTTGATTCGAGACAAAGTTGTACAGATCCAGGCCGACAACACAACAGCCCTGGCCTACATCAGGAGGGAAGGCGGGACAAAATCAAGATCCCTTCACAAACTAACCTCAGAAATCTTCAACCTGTGCATTCTACACAATATCACCCTCCTTTCCCTACACATCCCAGGCAACAGGAATGTGATTGCAGACTCTCTATCACGCCAGAAACCACCGTCAGGCGAATGGTGTCTCAAGAAATCCATCTGCGAATCTCTCTTCAACATCTGGGGCACACTGATGTCAGACCTATTCGCCACGAGGCACAATGCCAGACTTCCCCATTACATCAGCCCGATTCCGGACATCTCGGCAATAGCAGTAGATACCCTCACATTCCCATGGCACAACCCGTTCGCCTACCTCTTTCCTCCATTCAAACTACTTCCACAAGTACTTCGGAAAATAGAAAGTCAGAGCCTAATAGGTCCCCTCTGGCCGTCAGCGGCATGGTTCCCGCTCCTCCTAAACCTAGTGGTCGACACCCCAAGATGTCTCCCTCTTCTACCAGATCTTCTGTCACAACAGAAAGGATCAAAGCTACACCCAAATCTTCAAAACCTAAACTTACACGGGTGGCTACTATCATCAAACTCCTCAAAAAGGCTGGAATTCATCAAGAAGAGGCAGAACGCATCACTTCCAAAGCAACCAGGGATTCGACAAACCGCATGTACGACAGTCACTAGTCCAAATGGATTGATTGGTGTATCGCAAAACATACAAATCCAATCGACCTTCTCTACCCGAACTCCTAAAATTCTTCACGGACTTATTCAACATCGACAAACTAAAAGGTTCAACAATCCTCGTCTACCGCTCTGCATTAAACTCAGTTTTCAAGGCCGCTGGCTGCACCAAATTACTGGATGACTACCGCATCTCCTCCTTACTACGCTCTTTTGAAAATGAACGCCCAACAACAAGACGTTCCGTAACTGATTGGGATCTCTCCATTGTTCTTCAATCTCTAATGGAAGAACCCTACGAACCCATGCAAGTCAGCTCACTTCACCTGATGACCTGCAAAACTGTCTTCCTCGTGACTCTAGCAGCAAGTCTAAGATGCTCTGAGATCCAAGCCCTCTCAGCTGACCCAGCATACTGCATCTTCAGCCCAAACTTCTCCTCCGTAACACTATTCCCCAGAGCATCCTTCAGAGCCAAGACTCAAAAACCTTTGGAACCATCTAAACCAATAACATTTCCGGCCCTCTCGAACCTCGTAGGAAACGAACCAGAATGCCTCTTCTGTCCAATCAGAGCCCTCTACTTCTACCTGGCTCGCACGCAGCACGAAGATATCCGCAGAGGCAGGAACCAACTTTTCCTCCCTGTGGATTTCCAAACGGGTGAAACATCAGCCGCTATGGTATCACGATGGATTAAGAAAACAATTGAAGCAGCTTACGACAAACACCGATTGAGTAAGAGCATGAGAGATACGGCGCATGAAGTAAGAGCGATCTCCACATCATGGGCCCACCACAACGCCACCCCAATTGAAGAAATCCTGGCAGCAGCATCATGGCGCCACCAATCAACCTTTACGACCCACTACCTAAGGGACATGTCAAGGGATGAATCTGGACTACACTGGCTGGGACCGATCGTCGCAGCCAGAACCGTGGTCAAGCCCCCTTAAGCACTCAGAACGAAGCAGAAGCAAGATCCATCCAACCAGAAGCAAGACCCTCAAACAACGGTCCTTTTCAGGGCCACCAACTACTAAGGACACCCAATTCCTGTTTGCAACCATTGTTCTGAATGTGCGAATTTTTCTCTTACAGATAAAAAATTTTTGGGGAAAAGCCTGCTTGCATCCCGGGGCGCTCGTCCAGGCGGTGCCCGCCACCTGTCTTTGACGAGGCCTACTGATAATGCAAAATTATCAGGTTAAGATGTTTTGGCAATAAAGAAAGAACATTTTGCCGGCCCCCTATCTGGCCACCTAAAAATGGTTTCTTTTTGCCTAAAACATACTTAATCTTACTCCCACCTTACCTCCCCTCTCGAGTCACCGCCTGACATATTGAGAGTAAAATGAATGCCGAAAGCGTCTCCGCTCTCGCTTTTATAAGGGAGAACCGCGCCGCGCATGCGCGGTGGGATATGCAAGCAGGCGACTGCGCACTGGAAGAAACCTACAGGGGAACATCACATTCGAGGAATGTAATGCAAAATTATCAGGTTAAG
>JAHWFP010270981.1:0-10731 GCA_023313725.1 Lithobius niger | reverse complement strand
ATCCAAAAAGAAATAAATTCGGATGAAAACTTATTTAGTAGGGGGGGAGGGGAAGGGGAAGAGAGGAGAGTGCGAGGATTTTGGGGATTCATGATGGAGGGAAGAGACTCAAACACATTCTCTTCACCTCGAACGTTGTAGACTTCTAGATTAGCCCGTATTCAGAATGGGCTTTACAACTATAGTTGTAAACTAACTAAACAAACTCCCGTCTTCACTAGAGTTCACGGATGAAACCACGATGTTTGCTTATACCTCAAGAGTTCAGATTCAAAGAAAAATATTTGTTGTGATTTGACGTCATAGGTTGGTACGCAGGGATTATTAACGAGGTCTGCTACCGAAAACGAAACAATGAATGACCAACAATGTAATTCCTTGACAGGAGAAAGTACTGCATAGACAGGCACTACAGCGAAGCCAACTTTTTAGGTGGGTAAAATTTAATGTCCAATACTGTACATTAATTATGTATTCCCCAACTCCCCTCCAGTTATCGGTTTCTCAAAAGCGGGGCATGCTTCGACAAATCATGGCGGAAAAACACCGAGCATTCAGCTGTCCAACTCTCAGTTGAAGCGGAAGACCAACGTATCTCTACATGTCACCAAATCGCATCAGTCGAGAATTCGAAAGGCTCGAGCTAGGGGCCGGGGATCGAATCTGAAATTCTTGCGTACGCAAGTCCGGAAAGGTAGCTTTCTTCCTCTACTGCTCCCAAACCTTGCCTGCCCTCGGAGCAGTAGGAGGCGGAGCGGCAGGACTAGTGAAGGCCGTCAATGACTCCAAGGCTAACTCGAGACACCTAAAAGAAATAAAGCCGCACAACGCCCAGATGGAAGCCCTAGCCACTTCAAATACGGCGGCAGACTGAGAAGAAAAGAAAAGTCCCACGGTGTGGTCGTGATTTTTATCTGAAGCTTGGGTTCCTATGAACAGGGCCTTAACGAACATGGGGATCCGCACATTCGGAAGAATTTATTCAAAAGACCTGCTCCCCATGCATCCCAGAGCGACCGAATGCGCTATACTGAACTTGCAGGACTCGAGAGACGGGGATGGACCTCACTGGACCACGTATTACGTAAAGGGAGGTTTGTGTACTGTTATCAGGTTTCCCCGAAACAATTTGAAACTTTAATTATCGGACGGGAAGTAAAGGATTGGGAGTGTCGCCTGTAATCAATGGGGAGGGGTAGGTGGTTGCAGTAGGATAGCAAGATAAAAAAAAACTATTGTAACTAATGACTATCGGAGAGAAAAATACCAACTCACTAGCATAAAATTTGAAACACATTTATTTTAAAAATATGAAACTCGCTTGGGATTTTACACAATACTATTGAAGAGATGCGTTCAATACTTATACAGAGTTAACTTAGGCTTACGACGGAATTTTTCATAATGATAAATTACACATCTCAAATTTTTACATATCACTTGCCTGAATTCGTAGGAGGTTTTTGGAGTACAGGTTCACAACGATGATTCACAAATCGACAAACAATTCTGCAGTTCGAGTCTCTGTACGACAGACAGTTCGCTTGGAGTTGTACTTGGTAAAATTCTACACCAGCGTTGCAACAAGCCTGGTTGTAAAATGAAATGCATCTAGTTCAAGTTTTACGTCACGGCAACCTTCCGTCTGCCCTTGACGGGTCCACGCGAGTGAGTGAGTGCGTGCAGTTCAGTGCGTTGAGTCTCTCTCTAGTTGTTGATGCCGCCGGCGGTTTTTATATAAGCCAGCCGTATTTACATTAAAGAGTTTCGCATAAAAAAAATAAAACAGGAATTAATATTTACAATTAATAATTACACAAATCTATGTAATAAAATTAAGCATGAGTACAAATTAAAAATATTTCCATCGAAATCTTATTAGAAGTTAAGTGTTCCCACTGTGCACGAGTGGCATGCCCCGACAAGTCCCGGTGACATCATAAATCATGACAAAATCCCCCCCTCCTAAACAAGGTGTGCTCCCGCACACCGGAAGCAAGGTAAGTTCGGAAAAAGAAAGGAACCGCCACGACAAATGACAAAACTGGACAAATGCTAAAAATCAAACCATTTAGCTTCCAACAAAGGCCGAAACAAATTGCCAAAATGCCATAAAAAGTTTAAAAATGCTGTGAAAACGAATTCAAGATCCTTAATTATTTTTCCATAAGGGGCGTCCTTATACTTCATAAATAAACTTCTCACAAAACTACTAAGTTCAGAACTTTTCATAAGAGAAGCTGGGTATCTTAAACCAACGAGGTTGATAAAACTGATTTTACAAAGTCCTAAAATTAAAACTTGTTTCCCAAAATCAGAAACTTAATTAAAAAGTTTAAGAAAAATAATTACTTTCAGGATTAAAAAAAATAGAGGTCGCGATGGATTACCTAAAAAAAATACACAATTCAAATTTACATGTTTCACACAATATACCTAAGTAATATATGCCTTCAATTGAGATATATGGAAAGTACCTTTTAAGTCTTTGTTATTACTAACACTTCTTAACCTATAAGTTAACAGGTTAAGTACTTCCGTTACTTCATAAGGTGCGTCCCAAGACTAAGCTAATTTAGCTGAAAAATCCTTCTTTTTATCACTTAAATAATGCGTCTTTTTAGGTACAAGGGCTCCAACCTTAAACTCAAAATCTTTCCTCTCGACATCAACTCTAGCTTTTGTATCCTCAGATTGCTTACGTTGATTATCTTGAGCCACCTTGATAGCATCCTTGATGTTTTTGGATAGCGTCACGGCCCACTCAGATGGATTCCATTTCGATGGTAAGATATCATTAAAGTTCACGTCACTTGGTAACCCAATCTCTCCTCCAAAAGTCAAGAGGATGGGTGAAAACCTGTAGCTTTTGATACAGAAGCACGAATAGACATGGCTATTAATGGAATGTTGGCGTCCCATTTCTTCTGACTTCCGGTCAATCTTCTCTTCACCATGTTTTTAACAGTTCCTATCAAACGTTCCGCACGGTTTGATTGAGGTGAGTAAAAAGAGAGAAACTTATGATTAAATTTCAGAATTTTGCACATTTCCGTCATGATTGCACCACTGAAGTTCTTCGCACAGTCGCTGATGACCGTGGAAGGAGTTCCAAATATTGCGAAAACATCATAAACAAGTTTATTAGCGATAGTTGGAGCTTTGCTGTTCGGAATCGAGAATAATTCTGGCCATTTTGAAACGTTGTCGACGACAATCAGCAAAAATATGTTACCCTTCGTACTTTTTACATATGGTCCAGCAATGTCCACTGATAAACATGAGCCTGGAGTCATCAGATCACTAGCCATCCTCATCAAGCCTTTCTGTGGTCCAACTTCTCTCATATGGCATTGACAAGTGTCACAACGTTTGACGTAAGATGCCACTTGTTTAGACATGCCCCACCACGTAAAATTGCATTGAAGCATTTCAATAGTTCTTGCGACTCCCACATGACCAGTGATTTTGTCCTCATGGCACGAAGCAATCAATCTCGCACGATCTGCTATTGGAATGAGAATCACAAATCTTCCATTACCCAGTTTGTCCGAAAAGATTTTCCCCAGGAGACCATCTTTCATAACGGTGTTCAAACCTATTCTTCTTGCTCTTCTTCCTAATTTTGAATCTGGGAACGGTGTACCATGCTGCATAAATTCTCAAATGATGATCAGCTCTTGATCTTCTGAGATGTTAAAATTTTCGAATTTTCAGACTTGGAGGCTTTTTCACCCACAAAAGTAATCGGAATTGGATTTCTTGACAGGTAATCGGCAACGTTATTACTCTTCCCTGGTACATACATGATTTTAAACTTGAAGCGTTGTAACCTCAATAACCATCTCGTTAATCTCCCTGTGACGTCTTTAGAGTTTTTAAGCCACTCCAAACTCTGATGATGGGAAAGTACAGTGAATTCTCTTCCTTCCAGGTAATAATGAAAATGTTCAATCGACCAAATTATGGATAAACATTCAACTTCTGGAATTAAGTAAGATTTTTCTTGATTTCTCAGTGCACGGCTTGCATATAGAATAACCCTTGGCTTCTTTCCGTCGTATTGCATCAAACAACTGCCTATGGCGATTTTGCTTGCGTCGCAATGCAAAAAAAATGGTTTGTTGAAATCGGGTTGTTACAAAATCGGTGGTGATGTTAAACAATCCTTAATCTTCTGGAAAGCCTTATCACAATCTTCATCCCATCTCATGGTGTCTTGTCTTTCAGGAGTTCATATAATCATTTTGTTTCTGCGGCAAAAGAACAAATGTAGCGTCGGAAATACAATGCGAGTCCCAAAAACTAACGTAACTTCTTTTTAGTGGATGGAGTTTCCGCTTTGGAAATGGTTTCGGTTTTCCGAGGATCGGGTTTCACTCCCTCTTCAGAAATTAAATACCCCAATAACTTCGTAACTGGCTTACGTAGTTGAACCTTATTCACATTGATTGTCAAGTTTGCACGATCCAATCTTGATAAGATGAATTCAATCTTCTCGAGATGCGGCTTCCACATGTCTGTTCCACACCCGACGTCTTCCTGGTAGCCCCGCAGCCCTGGATGGGGGGAGGGGGGGGGGATCCGATAAGATTAAGTCTATTAATCTATGGAAAAATCTTCCGCCATTCTGTAGACCAAAATGCATAGTCTTGGGAATAAATTGCGCTCCGGGGATACAAAAAGTGGCAAGTTTTTGAGAGTCGACATCGAGAGGAATTTGATTATAAGCACTCTTTAAACCAAAAGTGGTGATATACTTAGACTTCCCTACAGTTGCAATTATGTCATTTATCAATGGTAACAGGTAAATATCGGTTTCAGTAGCTTCGTTCAAAAATAGGTAATCGTGAACTAAACGAAAAGTACCATCGGATTTTTGTTTCAAAAATGCAGCTGAACAATTTGAAACTTCAGCCCTTTCAATTAAAACTTTAGCCAACATATCATTAACAATCTTACCCATTTCCGCTTTATACTTGGGGTTAAGAGGATATGGCTTAGCACAATGTCTAAATGGTTTTGACAACTCAATATGCATTTTTACACGAGTACAGTATCCCAATTCTTCATTGAAAACATTTTTATATTTTTAAAATAATTCATGAATATCACGTTTTTCATCAGGTGTTAAATCAGCTTCGGCAACAATTTTATCCCATGGATAGCTTTCCTGCACAACATTTACAGATTTATGGCTGGCTCCAAAAGACATAAAGCTAAACTTTTGAAATTTACAACTTTCGGTCCAAGACCAAGAATTATCCCAGAAATCCAGTTTAATTCACAAAGTTGAAAATAAATCAGTACCTAAAATTATCTCATGCAGAATATTGTCACACACAATACATGGGTGTTGTAAATTTTTACCCTTAATACACAATTCAGCTAAGAACCAGCCTTTAAGCTTTAAAGGAGACTAATCAACGCCAATCAGGTTTAAAGTAGTAATTGGTGATAATAAATTTTCACCTTTAATTTCGTCCCAACAATTAGTGTGTACAAGTGAAAATGGCGAACCACTGTTCCAAAGACCTACAACAGATTTATTACATAAAACCAATTCGACGAACGGTGTTGAGCCAGGTTTTAAAATCTTGGTGAAATTAACAAAAATATCGGGAGAGAAATTACTGTCCAACTGACACTCCCCTAAGTTGGAATGAACTAGTTTCCAGAATTTATATTATTTCCAGAAGTGCTGCTTCTAACATATTGGCTTATATTCATTTTCTTACATTTATTAGCATAATGTCCCTTTTCGTGACATTTCCAGCACTCAATGTTTTCTAACTTTGATTTAGTTACATTTTCGGTTGAATTTTTCAAACCCTGCTCACCATTAGCATTCGAAATATGTTGCGACATAAATTATTGATCATCTCTTTTTGCTCGATCCATGTGACGTAAAATCAATTAAGCGTCAGCTTTCAACTGATGAATTGAAAAATAAGTTTTGCAACATAACATGGCAGTTAACTTTGGTATCATGGTACATTTTGCAATTCGTACTAATTCGGTTTTCAGAAATTCTTTGCGAAAGCTGTGAATTCCAAATTATCAAGTCGTGTATAAAGTTATTTTCATTATATTTCATTTTTCGATTATAAATCCTATCCTTCAATTCATCTTGTGCTGACGAACACATAAAACGGTCACAAAATTGGTTTTCAAATTCTTCCTATGTTAAGGCAGTACACGTAAATTGTATCCAATCCAACGCTTCTCCTACGTAATTAGGAACCCAATGAGATATAAATTAGCTTTCTCGAATTCGCTTTCCCAACATTAAAGATTTTAATTTGAATAAAAATTCCGTCGGCGAAACACCACTACTTAGCCCATTGAAAGAAGGAACACCTACTTTCGGATAAGATGACGATGGATCCCCAAGGTGTTTCTTCGCTCAAGTTCAGTGAAGTAATTAAATCTGGCATTGACATGCTGACTCGTGTGGTTGACATTGAGATATCGCCAACTCCATTTGGTGCCAAAAGGGGAGGGTCGCTTGAAGTACTCATGTTGAGGAAAAAAAACTGGATTAAAATACAATTCTTAAAATACCGGCACTTTGAAGATAAAATACATACAATTATATAAAACTAGAAAGGCAACTATTGAAAAGAGCCAAAAGAAATTGGTAGCTAACAATTTATCCAACGAGGTTTACCTGACTTGACGATTTACGGCACTCATTGGAGCCATTGCGCAACAATATTTTCAAAATAGAAGAGTTTACTTAGTGTCGAGAGTAATACAACAATTACTAATTCTAAATTCACTCTACTCCTCATAAACAAAAATACATGTAAAACCAGTTTTTACAATAAAATTACACTTGAGTGAGAAAAAAAATTCTTAAAATTTATCACAATTTCCTTTGAAAAAATAGAGGGAATGGAAAATTTCAAAATTTTTCTTGACGAAAACTTTCTCCAATATTAGATCTAACCAATTCACAAATATTCCTCCCAGAAAATTGTTCCATAAAATTCTAGTAACGTTTTAAAACTAAGACTACGCACAAAATACGTCATGGGTATAAAAAATGTTTGACGTGAAACCAAAGATTTTTCCTGTTACTAAAATTAAAACTAAGAATCTTTACACTTACTACAACACTCACAACGCTAACGTTCCTACACAACAGAGTAGAAACTAATTTAGGGTTCAAATTAAAAATTGTAAAACATGTGGGTGTCGAATTCCAAATTTTACACAAAACGGAGTTTTCATAAAAAAAAATACAAGCTAGTGAGAGGTATCGAGTTACAAAATATCTTGCTCGGACAGAGTTCCCATTTTATTATTTTCGCCAGACAGTGCTTCCATCTTGTTATTCTTGCCCGGACAGAGTTTCTATTTTGCTATCATTGCCCGGACAGAGTTTCCATTTTGTTATTCTCTCCGGACAATGCCCCCATTTTGTTATCAGGTTTCCCCGAAACAATTTGAAATTTTAATTATCGGACGGGAAGTAAAGGATTGGGAGTGTTGCCTGTAATCAATGGGGAGGGGTAGGTGGTTGCATTAGGTTAGCAAGATAAAAAAAAAACCTATTGTAACTAATGACTATCGACGGGAAAATACCAACTCACTAGCGTAAAATTTGAAACACATTTATTTTAAAATCATGAAACTTGCTTGGGATTTTACACAATACTATTGAAGAGATGCGTTCAATGCTTATACAGAGTTAACTTAGGCTTACGACGGAATTTTTCATAATAATAAATTACACAACTCAAATTTTTACATAACACTTGCCTGAATTCGTAGGAGGTTTTTGGAGTACAGGTTCACAAGGATGATTCACAAATCGACAAACAATTGTGCAGTTCGAGTCTCTGTATGACAGACAGTTCGCTTGGAGTTGTACTTGGTAATATTCCACACCAGCGTTGCAACAAGCCTGAATGTAAAATGAAACGCATCCAGATCAAGTTTTACGTCACGGCATCCTTCCGTCTGCCCTTGACGGGTCCACGCGAGTGAGTGAGTGCGTGCTAGCTCAGAGCGTTAAGTCTCTCTAGTTGTTGATGGCGCCGGCGGTTTTTATATAAGCCAGCCGTATTTACATTAAAGAGTTTTACATAAAAAAATAAAACAGGAATTAATATTTACAATTAATAATTACACAACTCTATATAATAAAATTAAGCATGAGTACAAATTAAAAATATTTCTATCGAAATCTTATTAGAAGTTAAGTGTTCCCACTGTGCACGAGTGGCATGCCCCGACAAGTCCCGGTGACGTCATAAATCATGACAGTACCTTGTACTTTGATTTGTTCGCCTTAAAACTGCCTGCAGAACTCTACAGTTAATTTGGAAATAGGAAAATTGTCTGGAACCCCGAAGAGGGTACAAGCGGCCATTGAGATATTGTGCGGGCAATATTGCTTGGCCTTACTGTATTATTTGAATATTGCATATACTAAATTGTTCGTGGTGGTGAAGCGGCTCGGTACCCGATGATATGGGGAAACCAAAAAATGAACTTAGTGGCACCCTTGTGATGGGGCGAGAAAAAGCCTTGTGATGGAGTCACAGAGGTCTGGGGTTTAAGGGAGACAAGATTCTGAACCGTTTTGCTCTTGGACCTATCGTACCTGAGTTATGGCCAGTTAATATCAAAATGAACTCGGTGGCGGCACAGGGTGCACTCAGGAAGTCGAATCCCGAACCATTTCGCTTTAGGACTAGCGGTTCTCGAGTTATGGAGGTTTAATGGTGAAATGACGTAGGTGGCAGCGTAGGGAACACTCAGGGAAGCCAAATCCCAACCCATTGCGCTCTAGAACCAACGGTTCCTGAGTTATGGGCGGTTATTCGCGAAATGAAGTCGGTGGCAGCATAGGGCACACTCAAGGAAACTGAATCTCGACCCATTTCGCTCTAGAACCAACGGGTCGTGAGTTACACCCAGTCGACTTGAGACACGGGGGTAGTCCAACTTTCCAAAAATGATGGTACTCGAGTTCTGGGGAGGGCCACGTGTAGGGTACAGCCTGGGGATTGGGGAACCCACATCTCGAACTGTTTTTCTCTAGAACCAACGGTTCCCGAGTTATTGGGGTGGGCCAACTTCCCAAAAACGACGGCACCCGACTTTCGAAGAGGCCCACGCGTAGGGTGCAGTTGGAGAAGGCTAAATCCCGAACGGTTTTGCTCTAGGACCAACGGTTTTCGAGTTATTCGGTTGGGCCAACTTCCAAAATTCAGCATACCTGAAGCGACCTCGCTACCAACAACAACAACAATGACTGGAAGTTTGAATTTAAAACACTACCTGGAGGTTATTCTCCTACTTGTAATAGTGATCGACACGGGATTGTTGTTATTCAGTAATCTCCAAAATGTGTACGTTATGGACTGTACCTAAACAGAAAAAGAAAAGGCTGCTTTATCACAGGAGGAAGACAATACCGACTGTTTACACCACAATTACGTGTCGGATGACGTAATATTATCAACGATGTGTGATGATAACGACATATTTGTGAAGGTTATTAAATATCTTGATGTAGATAAGCAATGTACCTTTAATCTCATATATTACGAAGTGGAAACCCTATACATTCACGTTAAAGCGTTCATGGATCAAGCTGTAAACACGACTAAAGTGCGAATAAAAAAAAGTTATCATGCTTCACTTTTGCTTTTTATTTTTATTTCTTCTTCCTATCTTTCTCTTTGATTTTATGAATGGACTCTTGTTACTCCAAGCGGGTGAATTCACGCGTGACGTCACAGATCGCAAATGACGTCACGAGAAAATTTTTGCGAAGTGGCTGGTTCTATTACAACTCTCAACCTAACAAAGTGTTATTTGAAAAACATACCACGTACGGTATGCTTTTCAAATAACTGAAAAGCTATACATGAGTTTTTTTTTTTTAGTTTGTGTGTGTGTTTTGTGTTTTGAATACTTTGTTGGTCAGTATAAGCTGTCCGAAAGTTTAACCAACAAAGTTATAATTTAACTTACTTAGTGGAGCAAACCGTAGTACCAGGAGAAAACCACTCTCATGATTGTATTTAATCTTACAAAGACCAATCATGGGGCACGCAATTAAAGCCGAATATATCTAATAAAAGTATAAATTTACAGCACCTAATACATTTTGAATTGATAAAGCGAATTTTGAAAAAAGAATTTAATTTTGTAAATCCGACATTCATTCACCCTCGCATACATACATACATACACACCTCTCAGTCCCTTCTCTTAATATCATAATGTATTTTAAGAATACATTTTTATATTAGGAGGAAAAATCCCACAAAGTGTACCTTTCCCGGTGTGCACCCTCTAAGCATTTATTCAAAAAAAAAAGAAAGCTACGTATGTGTGTTTTTGGACTATAAAGTATAGTAGCCAACAACGTCCATTTATCCTAACCCTTGGTTAAAATAGATGGGAATAGTCGTCTACCATACTTTATAGTGTGCGCTTCTTTTTCTTTTTTTTCTTGATTTTCTTATCTTCTTCACAAATTTTTTTCTGGGGGAGGCAGTTGGCGACGTCGTGTCCAGGATGGAATTACTAGGAATTAGAAAAAAAAAATGAAAAAACACTCACTTACTCGCTGTAACGTAAAGAAGTAAATAATGAAAACAAAACAAATTCTGTACCGATCCCGCGCCGTCAGTGTTGGTCGACGGACGTGGCTGGTTACCCACCGACGCCTTAATCCTATTCCAAGCCCCTGATAGGTCACGGTCA
>JAHWFP010270947.1:0-10450 GCA_023313725.1 Lithobius niger | reverse complement strand
AGGCTTGCACAACACATGGGAAATGTTCGGAATGCAGTCAAAGATAACGGCATCGCAGTGCATTGCATGGAGACAAAGCACAAGATTAGGTGGCATGACACTAGTACACTGATCAAGTCCAACATGGCACGAGACAGACACCTCCGGTGCCTCGAATCCATTGCCATTAGTCAACATGAAGCCAAAGGAATTCCTCTTATGAACATTCAAGGCCCCTCCTACCCGAGAGTTTCACATCTGATCGGCTGGGAACATTCCAGGCAGTTGTGTAGGAAGTGGGGACTTCACGTGGCAAGCTCGCTGGATCGGCCTGGACAAATCGTGAGGCTACACAACTCGCGTGGTGGGCCTGCAAAAATCGGGAGGCTATGCAACGCACCAAGTTTCGAGCATGGCAACGAACGAGCAGACGACAACGGTGAAAACAACAGGGATGTAAGCAGAGTCCAAACTAACTTGAAGGCCTGAGGAAGATAGTAGTAAACTATCGAAAATTCGCTAGACAGTGTGAGTGTCTTCTGTTGTGAAAGTGTGCGTTTTTCTGGTGACTTTTGTTCGTTTATATTGGAGTTTCACAGTACGAAATCTAACGATCTTTTTCGAGACAAAGCAAACACTGGCACCACACAACAAAATGTTGACAAATTTAGTCCCCTCTATTTTTTCGGTTATAAATAAACGTAAAATGCTAAACGTTTAAACGTTCAACTTCCGGTTAACCGTTTAAACGTTTTACCGTCCCAACCCTAGTTCAAAGAAAGGCAGAAAAACTACTTCTGGCCGATTTATTGAAACGTCATATGGTTGCGACTATTGTGTAGCCAGTTTGTGCAAAACTGGAAATTGTTCTGAGCATCACACTGTCCCATGGTTTTTGTTTGTTTTAAGTAAATTTGATGTAGGCCTCCTACTATAGTTTTTTTAGTTTACCAATATTATCGTTTTGCAATAGGCCTACAACAAGCTTTTGTGCCTTTCTAAACCTGCATAACAGTTGAACAAAAAAAAAGTTGCAACAGTTGGAAAATAAAATATTAGGACTAACATTTTTTTATGGGTGCTCAGGCCTACGCCTACCGTTAAAGTTTTGTTAGCAGTAGGCCACCACTGCATGAACTTAGGCTACAATTGAATAAAAAAATGTTGGTCCTATTTATTTTCAATTGATGTAACCTATAGGCGAACCATAATATTGTGGCCTAACAAAACTTTAGCCTAGGCTTACATGTAACTTAGGCTGTAATAGTTGCAAAAAAAAAATGTTAAGGCCATTAAAAAATAAAAAGTTGGTTCTCACGCCCTCCCGCACCGATTTTTTTACGGGAAATTAAAAGAAACAACGCGGCAAAAATAGCAATTATAGAACAAAACAGCCCTTAATGTGAAATTGAAATATAAAATTACCATTCTTGTTGTTAAATAATTGTGTGGACACAAGGTATGAAGCATTATGAGGCAGTATCTTTACTTTATCCAAACTAAAAAATAATTCCCCAAAATGTACGGAAAAATAGGGTCGAAAAATTAAAATAAATTCCGCACGGATTTCTTGAGAAAAATGCCAGAGAACCAACTTTCTTTTTTTAAGTGGCCTAAGTCCTACTTTTTTTTTATGGTTAGCCCATAGACTATATTTTGTAGTACATAGCCTAATGTTTGACTGAAAACACCAGCATTTAGTTTTTTTCCCCTAGACATGTAAGCTTTTATGTGTTTTGCTAACACCTCACTTTTTTTCTTTCAATTTTTACGTATTGATAATAGTTTTTTGTGATATATGAAGTGATTACTGGGTGAACACACCTTATTTTTTTTTTTTACAATTCTATTATCTGCCAATAAAATGTTATTTAGCTCATAAGTAGTTCCTCTGATGAGTCTTCTGTAGTACGTAGTTAGGCTTCACTGCGGCGCATAGCTGCCCCTTAATAAAAATCTGGGTCTTTTGTAGTACGTAGTTAAGCTTCACTGCGGCGCATAGCTGCCCCTTAAAAAAATCTGGGTCAAATCCTGCTGAGGAGGAGAAGCACTAAACCTGGTCAGATGCATGAGTGGGAAAGGGCTAAATATCGTTTTCCTTTCTTTCCGACAGCTACTTGCTAATGGGGCTTTGGCATATATTTAGCTCATTCAAAAACAAACTCATTAAAAAACTGAAATACTGACTATTTCAATCTTTAATAATACATTTATTTTACCCCTACAATAAAATATATATGCATTTTTTTGCTAAAAAAATATTTCAGAAAATTTTTTTTCGTTCGTTCTTTGTGAGCGTCTGACATTGACAACGCGTGCACGGGCTTCCGTGATGTGTTAACTTCCAACAAATTAAATGTGTGTTGTTAGCTTTATACCATAATTTATTTATTTCTTATTTTATTAATTTCCTTGAGCCTTGAAAGAAAATTAAAAGAAAAAAAAATGATGTAAAATTGTTCTTTCATCATAAGGTTTAAGCCCTCAATGTGTAAGTTATTCTGGAGCAGCTGTTTGTCACAATGATTGTAATGCTGTAACTGGTTACTTCTTTATTCTTCAAATAAAATGTGTAAATTTGTTAAGTTGGTGTTTAAAGAAACATCGGCAATCAGCATCGTCCGATTGAATAAGGTTACATGAGGCATTTTTTTTTTGGCATAATTTGGTAGCCTGATGTCTGTTGAACATTTCTGCATACTTATTTTTACGATTGTCCTACTTTAACATAAAAAAAATAAATGTTGACTGCAGAGTGGACATGTTTCCAAACTTGTAAATTGAACCTCTCCTGCGCTACTGCAAATGTGCTGGAAAAGTTAGAAAAGATTTAATATTCTACGTAGTCAAAGTGATTTCAGCGTACTTTTTAGATGCTGTTTTTGGTCAATAACAGTGGCCATTCATAAAAAAAAAACTAGTGCTCAAAAAATTAGGATGTGTTGTTGGCAAGCTGTGTGCAGATGTTCTAAAAAGGAACGATAAGCAGCGCATCTCGCGTAGCTCACAAAGGCTAAAATGAGACTAAAATCAAACGGAAATACATTAGAAATGTAAAAAAAGGGGTATGAACAAACTTGCGATAAATTTTACGTTCCTCGAGATCACTGAAATGCCTGCAAGTATGTTTTTCATGCATGTTTCACATTCTTCTGACAAAGTTTCTGAACTTTGATTGCATTTTTACTACGTTTCGTTTTTCTGCAGAGCGCTGCAATACATGATGTACCTTTTTTCGCAAACTACTTGTCCGATTCTCACAATTTTTGTTTTGTTTTGCTCGGCAGAACTGAAATTTAATTATATATAGAGTAATCAGCTTGAAAATAAAAAAGCAAAAAATGTGATTTTTTTATGGAAAATTAAAAAAAAAAATTGCAACCAGTATTTTTTAAACATGTTTTTCAGAGTTTCAGTATGTAGCCAAACCAACCGAACTTTGCTAGAAAATTTCAGTCCAGAGAAAAGGTACATACGCTAAGGCCATGCAAAGTTTAAAAAATGGTTCTCTGGCACAGAAAGTTGAAAACTAACGAGGGATGAGGCTTTTTTTTTCTTTTTTTAACAGGTTTGGTTCTCGGGCATAGAAAGTTGAAAACTTCTATCTAAAACACAATTATTTGTTTATTTTCAGTTTATTGTACGTAATTTATCTTGCCGTTCTTCAGTAAGGGATTAATGAGGCATTTTCAGGATGCCCAATTTTCTGATTCTGGTTTTGTGTGGTGCTAACTAGTTTTGAATTGCACCAGTAAAACACTCGTCAGCAAATGCGCGCGATTTAACTCTGTCGTCATCTTGTGAGTCGATGTAAAATAGGAAAATGTAGGAGCTGTAAAATACATTTAGAACCAACATATGCTGCATTCCATTTACAGCTGTCACCCTTTTGATTTCATCTGCCAAAGCAATTTATTACCGTGTTTGCAAGCACTAACTCAAATATGGAGGCAGCCATCTTGACTCAGAAGTGTTGCTGCGCTATGATTGGCTGAGCGAAGATGACCACTTTTGCAGGGCTCGCGTAATACACAATAGTCAACTTTGCAAGTAACCATTAAGTTGAAGCTTATTTTACAGTGAATAGGTGCCTCATTTGACGCTCAAAATTTTTCTGTGCTTCTAGCATTTAGTCTTCCAAAAGTGTAGCACCCGGTAGTGAGATAATTCCAAAATTTGTAGGTGGCACCTTTGCATGTAGCCTCATTGGTGAAATTTTCTTGTCTAAATCATTTTGGTAAAAGTACACAAGATTTATAAAGCGAAACTCAAGACTTAACGGCCCTAGTGAAAGGTAGTGTTAGGTTTTTGTGAATTGATGCTACTTTTGCAGTGTGAAATATTTGTTGATTTTGTTTGTTTATTTATAGGATTGGTCGAGGGGGTCGTTTTGGCCGTAAAGGTGTGGCCATCAACTTCGTGACTGAAGAGGATAAACGCACCCTAAAGGATATTGAACAGTTCTACAATACCCAAATTGAGGAGATGCCTATGAATGTGGCCGATCTGATTTAAGGATTTGATTGCTTTGTCTTGCCGAGCGTCCGATCCTTTCTATTTATTCCTTGTTGATTGCAAGGGTCCCACGGACTATTTCATGCGTGTCTTTTATCTTGAGGCAGTTTAACAGAGCCCTTCTCTCTGAGGATCCAACGCAAATTATTTGAGCACTGACAAATTTTGTGGGAATATTTGCCAACCGCCCAGGATTTGGTGGTGGTTGCTGCTTAGGCAAGGTTATCTAATTCTTTCAAATTGTATATTGCAGTGGTGCAATATTGTACATTTCTGATTGTAGCGTGTACTTGGTATTGTGTTTATAAGGGACAAAACCCACTTGATCATATATACATTTAATCTTTGATACATTGCCAAGTGTCGACGTTCTTTGAAGATTGTCCCTAGCATTTCGGTGCTGATATTGTATTAGGAATAATAACAAAAAACACAAACTCGATATTTGTGAAGTGTATAATTTTCTTGTGTAAGTCAAAATCATTTTGTTTAGTCTTTATTTTTTTTCAGTGGGTTTCGGTGTTGACGTTAATTTTTAACAAAACACCATATAATTGTATTTAGTCTCATTATTTCTACTTGTAGATTAGTTGATTACTCCAAACCTAGAGTAGTTAGGTAAAAGGTATACTTCTCCCCTCACCATTCCCTTTCTCCCGTCCCTTCCTTTCACCATTCCCTTTTCCCACTCCCTCCCCTCACCCCTTGGTTCTTCACGTATTCCATCCCTACTTATTATGTGTATTTGCATGATTAACCAGCTTCTCTTCCTAGAAAACTTCCAACATGGCCTTGACTGGTTTCGAAATTATGCAGTTAATTATCATTTAGATGCATCTTTTTCACAGGGGTATAAGTACCACCACAAAGTGCTTTATTGTGTCTTCACTGCACTTTGTAATATGTTCAGCAGTAGACTGATAAATAAATTTCATAATAATGGTAGTCAAGGCTTTTTTATTTCTATTCACATGCCTAATACCTTCGGAGACAGCTACATCAAAGTAAAGAAGCATCTGTGCTGCCAATGACTGTTAGGCAACCACAGGCATTTGCTTGCCAATAGTAAAACGAAAAGTTTAGCATCAGTCTTAGTTGATCCAAGAGGTGTAACATTTGTTGCTCTTTTTCTCCAATGCCGAGAAGGCAATGACTAATCTTGCAGTTAACTCTTCTAGAGGCACAACTGACCAACGGAAGGGTTTGTGTCATAAAATGCTTTGGGTAGTTGCTCGAGGGCTGTAAAGTAAGAAAGCACCTAGACATGCACACTTAATGATAATGTCGCATATGTTTGCAACTAAGGCTGAGGCTACTGTAGTAATTGTTACGTAAAGGAAGACTTGTTAAGTTATCGAAGTGCGGGGGACAGGGGTATGATACCTTACAAATTCAATACCAATACTTTAATGGTACCTTGTTAAAAATGCTCACCGTTAGTGCTGTATTCACCAGGATCTCTAGTTTACGATCTTACATCGACTTCGTTGCAACGTTAAACGCAATTTAATTTCGGCGGTCCCGTAGCCAACTGAATTTACAAGGCCCAGGGGTGCGGCCAGTGTAAAAAATGCACAAAATCTGAGCAGTGGCGTGGAAAAAGACAAAAAACACAAAAAGTAAAAGCAATGAAATTATACATCCTAATTCTTGGGCAGGAATTTGTGCATCTGTGGTTGATAGTAGTAGGTAAAATATGCTGAGCAACCCACCAGAAAACCCCTGCAGATGGGCCCCTGGGGCGGTCTTCTTTCTTCGTGGTACCACACATTCATACATTTACATATTCATACGTACATGTACTCCCCAAACGCCGCGAGAAATGTAGAACAATGCTTGGTTGAAAATTATTAAACCATCATGATACGAATAGCACTTGAAATATTTTACCATTCTCACACAACCAAAGAAATAGAACTGTCATGTCTACCGTCCTAAGGCCTCTGAATAACCTCAGAGAATGTCTTTTGCCACTCAATACGAACAAAAAACGTGCGAGTATTATGGCGCCTATAAACTCAGTAGGGCACGTACTTCGAGTGGCTGTTCGAGCGAAATAATTCTGAGCATAAGCGTCACACAAAGGATCACTGCAGTATAAAATTGCTTTATGAATTAAACCAGAACTTGTACATACGGAGCAGCTACATCCTTATTTGTTTCTTCGCGTAAAAATTCCCGGCAGCCTCATCTAAGTACAATGTATTTCTACTTGCCGTGAAAAATACATTACCCAATTATTAGGCTCATTCTCCTTCTCCAATGCTGTTTTCAACTAAAGATAAAACAAGTTCTTCCAGTCCGCTAGCTACCACGCATCTGTACTGCGCAGCCTCCATCGTATACAAGTCGAGGCAGAGCTCACCTTTTCTTCTCTAGCGACCATGCTGTTCACTTCCAGAATTAACGCTGCGCTTAACGTCCGCTCCGGCACTAGCTATCCGTATCCGCCTGGAGGATGCCACGAGCAAAGGGGACGCCAAGGGAATCCCCCCTCCCTCGTTTATCTGCCTTTCCTGTTCTCTCGCCTAGCGCGAACGTTGAGGTCCTCGAGATCTCTACAAGACAGGTCATTTTGGAGCCTCCTAATCCGCTACTCTTGGAATCCTTTCCTCAGCAGTGCAACACGGCCGCCACATCCCCTATCCCATGCGACCAGCCGCCACTGGCGTCGGGTCTTCGATCCTTATCCTCCGAGCTCACTCGCACTAAGGTGCGTTACGTCCTGCTGAAAAATTACCTCCGCTTCGTGGTAGCCACAAGCAAAGGGGCGCAAGGGGATATCCTTCCCCCTTTTCTCGCTATCCGACCTCGCCAAGTCCTGGCTGCCTGTCTATATCCTCCGCACGCTGCCATCCCTCGGAACGATCGTTCCTTGTTTTGGCCAGCAAACTCGCGTCTTCGCTGCGTGCGGACACCGCGGGGGGGGGGGGTCCATTCAGCCAAGCGCAGATCCTCGTCCTCAGTCCCCCTACCCAAGAGCTGCCTTCGCGCCGCATTTCTTGGGATGGACTGCTTCGTTGCCTTCAATCGGTCTTCCTCTCCTCTCTACAGTGTTAACTGCTGTTTTCATTGAACCAACTACTACATCTCATCCGTCTGCGCATCCTATTGCTCCATCATCATTTCAGATTTTTCTATCCTCCGCCATCCGCATCCGCGTGCTGCCATCCCTCGGGACGACCGTCCCTCTTGGCCTCTGCCTACGGTAGTTTACGACTTCATTGCGACTGGGTGGTGGGTGGATCAGCTCGGTTTACCAACATGCCTTCGTCTTCGGTCCTCCTCTTCGCTGCGCACTGCCTCGGCGCAGCCCCTTTGGGTTGGACCTTTTCACTACCTGCTGGTTTTTATGACAGGGGTATGATGTCCCTCCGCGACGTCTCCATCCGTGCATTCTATTGCGCGGACCTTCTTTCAGCTTATACTGTCTCTTCTTCTGAGGTTATCCTACCTTCCGCTGCTTTACGCCGGTTTCTGGATATACCTTCCGTTCCAGATCCTAAACCTCCGATCCTCGGTCGACCGTTTCACCATCCTCCCATGATGATGTCTTCTTTCTTGCACCCCTGCCTGGCGGAGATATGCCTTCCTCTCCTCTTCAGAAGGATCGCGTTGGCCCCTCCAGTGTTCTACAACGGTTTATAACTGTGCTACCTGCTTCGTCGGTTGAGGATAGAACTCATCCGCCTTCATAGGGTTTACTACCATTATCCCTCCTTCCTTAGGAGGGTTTTCCATCCACCATTCCTTCAGAACAACTGCCATGCCGACTTCCTGCCTCCATGCCTTGCCCTCTGCTTCAAGGCTTTGCCTCTGCCTCGGGACTGCCATTATGCCTTCACTTTGAATATGTGGTGCAGTGGCAACCCGGACCACTGCACTGTGAATGAGGTTGGCGCTAATGACCAAGTTGTCGACGCGCCATTAAGCCTCAATCCCCCCCCCCCCCTCACTTTGATTACGGTTACCTCCGCTCCGCGGGCGGACGCTTCCTTCCGCTACCTCTCTCCACAAGTCTAACCTCAATAGCGGATATGCTTCAAGGCCTTGTTTAGGCGGTGACATCGTCCCGGCTCAATCTCCACGGCATCTTCTCTCCAGCCCTCGGTGACTACTGTTGTATCTTCGCTTCCATTGCAGTTCCCTCCACTGCATTTCTCTGCAAGACTATCCTCCGTAACGGGTATACAAGTAGACTTCGCATCCCCCAATCCCAATTTGGCCTCCCCCTGGGAGCGCGGTGCTCCTGAGTTTTTTATCATCCTTCCGACTCACCTAAGTCTCCCTTCTGAGCCTCCGCATCCTAGAGTGCTCTCCTTACCGTCCTATGTCGTCTTGCCAAGGATAAGAGCTCCCTTCCTTCCTGCCTGCTCCTATCTCCGCGCCGCCAGTCTGTGTCTTCACAGCACTGTCAAACAACGATTATTACCCTTGGTTTCTTTTAACTGCTGTGGCTTACTCGTCCCTCCTTCAACACCGTCCGTCCGTCCGCTACCTGATGTGTGTTCTCTCTTCCTGCGTCCCTCCGCCCCTGCGGACGGGAAGCAGGAACACCCGGATAGTCAACTTCTCACTCACCACCTTTTCTGCAAGACGATCCCTTCATTCGCTGATCCAGGACAAACAACACGCCTTACCTCCATTGGGCCAAGACAGGATGGCTCCCATCTACCCTACTTTGGGTTTGCCGCATCGTTCCTATTGGCAGGTCTTACGTCTACCACTCTAATTTTAGAGCCGTTTTCTCCAACTCAACCGGATACGCCCCATCCCTTTACCTCCGCTCCGCCTCTGTTTCGCGGGTCGTTACACCTCTGCCTTCGATCGCAGAGTCCTCTGCCTTAGTACTTCATGATCCCGTCCACATTATGCCTACAAGGCCTTCTCATTCATTCTCCTCCGTCCCTTTGAGGCAAGACTTTCCTTCGGCCTCCAATTGGCCCTCCAACTCCACCGTCCTCCCTGCAAGTGCAGCTCGGCCTAACTTTCCCCATCATGATCTTGGCAGTTGGCCTTATCTCTAATATGTCTGCGTCCGTTACGCAACGCCTCTCGCTTAATCCGCCACCCTTCGCCTCTGCCCTCTGCATCATCCTGCCCCTCGATCCCCTACTCGGGACAACGAAAGGGGGGGAGTGACATGCTCACTCTGAGCCTGTGGATCCACAATCCTATCCTGTTAGACCACCTTCTTCCTCATCCAATCCCTACCATCCGGCATCATAGCTTGTCTCCCCCGCCATCCGGCATTCCTCCCGACAAGCTATGCAGGGCGAACATCCGCCTTGCAACCAAAACACTGTATGGAGACCTACGCACAACTATCAACTTCCACCTCCTTCCGCTTCCAGCAGTGTTTACTCGACCTCTACAATTAAGGTTATGATACCCCTCCGCACCACCGCCATCCGTGCATCCTCCTGCACCACCTCTTTCGGTTCCTTTATCGTAGGTCAATCATCACGGAGAATCCTGCTGGGAACTCCCGCGTTCCTGTATTGCACACTACTATCCGACAGTTGGTCGACGTCCTCCGCTTCAACATTTTGCTACCTCCCGACCTCCGCTTCTCCACGAGGGACTCTTACAGCGGCCTCATCCGTTCATTCCATGAAGATCCTCTCTGCCCTATCCAGGTTCCACCAATCCTCTGGACAGGCCGCCCTCTTATGGATCCTCCCTTCTCGGGACCAAGGACGATTCTACCGTTCTGATCTCGCTTTGGTACGACTTCACAGGTGGCTATCATCAGACTCCACCGTTCCACAGGCACTCTTAACCCTTTAAGGACTGCACTCGCCCTTACTCTGCTATTGCCCAGGACGGGCAAAATCTTAAAAAATTTTTAGTGAAAAACAGTGTTTCACTAAAAATGTGATAACTCTGCTTCTATTTGAGATATCACTACAAATCAAACAGCAAAATTTTCAGAATTTCACTGCCTACAATGCTG
>JAHWFP010270929.1:9963-22742 GCA_023313725.1 Lithobius niger | reverse complement strand
GAAGCCGGCGTTTGCTGATTGGCATTGTTGCACAATAACAATGTTTAAAACAACGTAAAACAATCAATGCGGTTCTTAGAAATCCCTAGCCCCAGAACCACTTGACTAATTAAACAGGCCTTATAGAAAGGGCACATCTACAGAGTAATACCTATTAAATGAGATAAGAACCAGCTTTATAGGACAAATAGTTTGATCTGTAGAGCTTAGCAGAAACGTGTTGTGCCAACAAGAACAAGCCAAAAATGAAAATCACGATTCCAGCTCAAGTCCAGATCTCCGACGAGACAAATCTGAAATTACTAAAAGTTAGGACACATGTACACAAAGTCCAACAACGCTTAAGTACTAAATTTAGGTGGAAAATATTGAAAGACACCAGAGAAATTAATTTTCGTACCTTCGGCTTTAACATGGGACGTTGAGGTCAAAGCCTTTACTCATTTACTGAAGCTTTTTAAAACCTAAGCATCGTCTGAGATCAATCAATTTGTAGCGAAATACGCCTTAGACATTGATCGAACAAGCAACAAGCCAGCATCGTACCAGCACCAAAAGCGAACCTGCCATGGTTATAGTACAGGTCACATTTTTCTTACTCTGATGAACTGCACTGTATTACTGATAATTCGTTGTCTTTTACAATTTTTGTTTTTTTTTCCTGCAAAACGACCATCACGTTCAACTTACACTAAAATAACCGCACTGGACAGTTTTGCTTCAACAATTATATACGTATCGAAGTTTTACTCATCATTGATTGGTCACCGTCAAACCAACCACAGATCTTGACAGTATATCTCACATAGAGCAAGCTGTTGGCTTGCATCGAGTTATACTCATATTAAGGAAATGACGTCACCTTCGTTATTTGTCGGACTTTTCCGGAAACACGAAGTTCCTTCGCGTCAGGAGTAGTTATGCCCATATTAAAGCAATGACGTTATTTCCACGAATCGTCCGACTTTTACGGAAACACGAAAATGCTTCTCAGTCATGATACGTCTAACTTGGTAAATTCGCGGCATAAAAATGTGATTTATAGACCTGCTTAATACGAAATCCCAACGCCGAAGCAAACGAAATTACAGGTTTGATAACACACGTGACGGGGCCTATTACAGCTATGCCAAATAGAAGAAAACATCATAAAACCGTATAAACATCGAAAACATCGTAAACATCGCTGTGGCTAGAACATTCAAAATTTCATATTCAACATTGACTGTTAAAACTTCGTAAATAAAATCTGATGTCGAATCTAGTGAAAATCGTCTTGTAGGAAAATAACTAAAATTCATACACCGAATGGAAATCATACTTTTTACGAAATCAGTAATAAGCAGTCAACTGGTTCCGGTAAATTTCCGTCGACCTTCGGTCCCAGGAAATTAAATCCGGAAAGTAGTTTCGTGCTAAAACGCACAAATTATCGATTTCATAGAATCACTCGTGGTACATTTGACTGACAATTTTTTTTCAAGGAACTTGGTCGGTCGTGGGATTGGATCCGGCGTCCTCTGTGTGATTAGTCCACCCTATAACCACTCGACCGTACTTGCTCACGTTGTTAGAGATCCCCCTGGGGGAAGGGGGACACTCAGAAATTTCACGGTGTACGTTGGTACTTCACCAATTTCCATTTTCCGTGATGGAACCATATGGATGGAGTTGGACGGATATCATCCAGGGTGGAAGGCTGCCAAAGTCGTCTGATAGTGCGAAAGAGACAATGTACAGAGATAATCGCGGACAATGCGCTAACTTTAAGATAACGAAAATGCAAGGTTTTTCACGTCCCCTTCAACAGCTGTTGAAGGAGCTGGTTATCTTCGCGCGGGAGCGATACACGTTCTAAAAGCCTCGCCAATCAGAACTGCAGGAAACCGCAGGAATTTACGAAAAATGAAACTCGATACACAATACACTTCAGCACGTTCGTTGGTACCACGATCAGTCGCGTGCACAGACCATCGATAGGGCAACCAGGGCAACTTTTGTAAAAGGACATGCCAAGGTTGTTTTTTTCTGGGGAACTTTTTTTTTTTGCTCGTCAGTCTTTTTTCCTGCCCATTTCCTGCCCTTTTTTGTCCTCCAAAGCCCTTTTTCTGGCTGCAGCCGAGCCATCGTGTTTGTTTTAAACTTTTTAACTGTTTAACTTTTGTAATTTAACTAAATACAGATGCAAACCTATTTACGTTGCCTTTTGGACTTATATGTCAGACTGCCTGAGCGGGGAATCTGACAGTCTGACATAAGTCCAAAAGGCAACGTAAATAGGTTTGCATCTGTATTTAGTTATTTCTTGTGAGCCTTTGGCTTTCCCGTCTTTTGTAATTTATATATATTTTTTTGTAGTTTTAACATCGGATGGCAGTCAGTGACCATCAGGTCCTTGCCATTTCGGCTGCGTTTGTAACAAACTTTTTATTATTATTTATTATTATTATTATTATTATTAAAAGTGGAAAACAGGATTTTCAAAATCCCACGCTGCCAGGGTTGGGTTTTTGCCATCGAAAACCAGTTTTTGATTTGACAACGGTGCGAAAACTGTCGAAAATCGTCAAACAGTGTCGTAAAACATCATAAGCGTCGAAAACCAACAAAATCACGAATGAACCGCCCAAATTTAATCAATATCGTACAGAGCATTGTTTTAGGGATTAGCGGGATTAGAACTCTCTAATTAATACAAAATGAAAACATCAAAAGCCCTTCATTTTAAATATAATAATGACTTTTCAAACACTACGAAACACTTTCGAAGGAATAACTGACCAGACCTAATTATTAGTGCTACAAAACACATTTGAGGCATAACGGCTTTACAAAATTAGTCATTTGCCTTTCCAGTAAACAGGTTAGAATTGTTCTAATTTTCTTATTTATTTAGTATTTTTTATTTGGTTAAAATAATGAAGCACCGTATTTTAACAGTTTTTGACATGTCGAAAATATGTCAAAAAAGGAGTTTTTGATATGACGATTAAAACCATGGTAAAAACCGGATAAAGCCTGTCGCAAGTCAAAAACTTGCAAACCCTGCATGATGCACGCTAAGAAGAAATTAAAAAGGGTAAAAAATTAATATACGAATAATAGAAAATAAACGTAGTACTGCAACAAAAAAAAGTTGTCAACGTTAACTAATAATGCTAAAATTCTGGCTAAATTGATATAAGGTTTTGATCTAATAACTTAAACAAATGTTGCTTAAACGATTTCATTCTAGTAATAAGTTTAATTTCGGTAGTCATGGAATCAAAAATAAAATTACTACCCCGATAGTAACTGCATTTCTGGCGTCTTTCTTTAGCAACTTTTGGTTGTACGACATAAAAACAATTAAAAATCAGTTTATTTTTTTAATGTATTTTTTTTTAATAACGTTCTTGGAACTTAGTCTGAAGTATTAAACTAATGCTTTTACAGACAAATTGGTTCGATGTTTATGCTGAGTATATCTTTTTTTTTAACTAAAGTTTCATTGCGAAAGTTGAGAACCAGGAAACATTCAGACGAAATTCATACGGCGGTTATCATCACGTTCAGCTGACCAGCGATGAATAAGAGGAAGGACCTGGTTATCTAGCTATGAGGAGATACAATTTCGTTAGAAAATTCCTAGGATTCCCAACAAGGTCAAATATTCTCCGCTGTATGAGAATTTTTGACCGCTCGTGAATAATTTTGTTGTTGGGTAATATTTGTGGGAAATATGTGTTCAATTTGCTGTTTTTTTTTTTTTGCACAGTTTTGGGAAGAATGCTGGAGAACAACTGCGGAAAAATGCTTCACCCACGATTCCTAGACGATTTTTCTAAGAATTAACTTTTCACTCACTGTAACAGCAAGAACCTGGTTACAATAAGGGACGGCTGGATTGAAATCGGGCTTGAACCGAGAAAATACTTTAAATTAGATAAAGCAAAGGCAACGTTTAACTTCGCTTTTATCTGCTGGTTATCTCGCTATGGGGGATATAGGTTCGCTAGCAAATTCCTAGGATTCCCAGCAAGGATAAATATTTTTCGCTGTGATATATGTGAGTTTTTGACTCGGGATTAATTATGTTGTTGGGAAAAATTTGTGGACAATATTTGTTAAGTTTTGCACTGTTTCCTGTTGTCTTTGCACAGTTCTGGGAAGAATTCTGGGGAAGAACTGTGGAAAAATTCTTCAGTTATAAATTATGGTTACCAGAAATTTTTTTTCCTCTATTTCTGTATTTTTCTGTAGAATTTGACTTTTTTCCCCCCCAAGGCTCTTTTTGCTCTAGACACATAAAAAATAAAACCCTCCTTCACAAAGCCATTTAACAACCTCCTGAATTTTTTGACTAAGCTGGGAGGATTAGTTTTTTTTTTTATGAGCTGCCAAAGAACGACTAACAAATTCGTGTACTAATTAGTATACAAATCTGTTGGTAGTTACGTTGAAACCTTTAAGAAGTAAACTTTCAGAATATTTAAAACTGCAATAAATGCCTTAGCTGTTTTAAAACTGCAAATAAATGTACTTTTACTTTTAACTTTGATCGGGAGGAAGAAGGGGGAAGTGGGGGGGGGGGGGGGGGTGGGACTTTCCCCTTTTGCTATTCTTATCTCCCCCCTGCGCACACTGCGTGGAACAGAAAACCCAGTGGTTACTGCTGCCAGCAAACCAATCACTGAATCAATCTGTCCAGAGATGTCATTTTTAACAACAGGTAAAAAAAATTACGATTTGATAAAGAATATTTTGATAGGGTACAGCACGCCTCCAGACAATCCTGGATGAGCTTTAGCCAGGGACGTAACAGCACGTGCTATCGTCGTGCTTAACATTTTTTCTTCCCTTCATCAAGGTATCGGTCCTTACGTAAGTCACAGGCATGAAATTCCATGTTAAACGGCAAACTTTGAAACCATGTATAGCTTCTTCCCAGAATTAACATAGACCAACGAAATCTGGTTATTTGGGTAATTCACTGCATTAAACATTTTAATGACAACAATCGAATCGTTGTCCTCCACTACATGTTGTTGTTGTTGTGACTCTTCGCCCTCCTCACCTGGAACTCGAACCAATGCAGGACCGCAACCTTTTTATTTCATGCTACCCTATAAAGTATTTCGCTCACGCAGGTGGGAACCAGCTAGACTGGCGTATGTTACGCCGGGAGTACAACTAGTGATCTTTATTACGAATTATTTTATGTAAGGGTTTGACGTCACCCTCCCATGTTAAAAGTTAAAATGTCCGTTGGCCATTTGCACTGCAAGTGATAGAAAAGGGGAATCTACAATTAAAGGTCAAAAGTCGAATGAGAGCTGCAGAAATAAACCAACCCTTCAACAGAACGACTTGCACTGAACGAGCGAGCTCGGCGAGGAATAAAGAAGACCAATTTGGTATGCCAAAGTATCGCGAATTAGGAAACAAAAACGAACTCGTGAACCCACATAAACTCTCCAGTAAGGTTTCCTGTAAGGGTTAGTCCACGTGAAACCTTATACACGTAAACATAATTAAACCCAGAACCCAACCTTCTAAGCCTTTGATGGCGAAACAAAGGAAGAATAATGTAAAGCGACATACCACTCTGCTACATTCTGAGCTAAATTTATTAATGTTCTTCTGTCAAGTCATCTAATTTCCGTTCTTCACCCTACTGAAGACATATAACCATTTTGCAAGATTTTCGACAACTTTTCCAAACACGGAATTTCATTAATATTTTCCAGGACATTGGTGTCGCATTTCTGTATCAAGGACTCGTACGACCCCTGAATTACCAGCTAGTAGGGTTCTACTATATGAGGACATTAAGAATATTAGTTTTTAACCATTTTCTAGCGATGGCGCTCAGCAAAGTAGAATGCACCAATCATTAGCTGACCTATCGTGTGAGTGCAAAAGTAAAAATGCTGAAAACAATTGAATACAGCAGTAAGGTTTTACGTGGACTAAACAGTACTGCAGTATCTGAAACCTTACAGGAAAGTTTATTTGTGTTCCTTTGCTGTTTTGACTTCGGATTGATTAAATCTTAACTTAAATATCAAACGAAACGAGGTCGTTTTTGTTTTCAAATCAGTTTTCAGACGAATACCAAACACTTGATTTTTTTTACGAATAAACCGAATACAGATTAATTATCGAAGCATCTCTATCAAACCCGGATAAGGGGAAAAAAACCACCCCTTTCACGAGTTTTCCTTCAGGATTTAAAAGATCAATAAACAATAAAGAAACAATAAAGATTGCAGTGATTTATTCGCAACTATGTTTACGCAAATCTTTGAAACTTTCACACATGGAAGATTGCAAAGTATTAGCTAAGTCATCGTATTCCCCGTATTCACTGCTACTGTATACATTGCTTGGTCAGCTGAACGGGATGATGACCACCTGTGGTGTTCGTCTATATTTTTCCTACTTCTCAACTTTCGCAACGAAACCTTAGTTTAAAAAAAATCGATATATATATTTTTTAAAGATGCAATTCGTCCATAAGAGCATTAGTTTACTTTTGACTAATGTTCCTAAGGAAAGTTATGAAAAAAAAAAGTATAATACACTAGAAAGAAACAAATGATTTGTGAATCCTGTTTTTATGTCGTAAACCGAAAGTTGCTGAAGAAAGACTCTTTAAATGCAGCTATCCATCTGGGGTAGTACATTTTTTATTTCCTTGCCTACCAATACTAAACTTATTCTGGGCTGAAATCGTTTAACAAACATTTGTTTAAGTTATTAAAACAAAACCCTATCAGTTTAGCAAGATTGTTCCGCGTTTTGTGGTAACGTTGACCAGTTTTCTTTTTTACCTTTCACGTACATTACACGTACATTTTATTTTTTACCTTTTTTAAAGATCTGTATACACATAATACGCTTAGTTCATGCACACAGCAAACGCATCATGCATGGAGCAAACTCATCATGCGCGGAGCAAATGCAAACAGGCAGGAGGTGCGGGAGGGGAGTGGAACGGCAATTGGAACGGCCAATCAAAATGGGCGAGATCGTATAAAGGACTGTGACTTGCCCAGAGTCCCCTAGGCAACATACAACTGACTGGCGGCCCCGTATTCTGTTGATAGGCTGCTACCAGACTCTAAACCAAGAGTTTGCTGGGTTTAACTTCTGCTGCGACGGAATGAGCACTCACTTGGTCGTAGAATATTTGTAGTAGTTATTTGGAGTTGAAGGCATCTTTACGAATAATCAGCAAAAATCAGACTCAGCCAAATATAGGTCATGAAGTAAAAATGCTCCAGGTTATCTTGCCGTGAAAGTGTTGGTACGTATTCAATATTTTAGTTTAAAAAGAAATAAATATTTATAGTTTCTAACTCCAAACTTCAGCTTGAAGTTAATTCCACTTTTTGAACGGATAGCAAACCGTGACAATATCCTCCTTTCGCGTTTTATGGGTTGAGATTATCCGATATTATTTAAGTTAAACGGCCCATGGCCAACAATCATATACCTAACCGTTACTACATTCGAAGTTGCCGTCCACTCTAATTGTGCCTGGCTGTGAACGCAGTACACCAAACCTACATAACCTCCGGGCACGAACGCTCTCAAGCGAGCGAACCCTAAATACTAAGGCTATGCACGGACCTGTAAGAGAGCGACTAATACTACTTCCTGCAAGCCTTACCAAACCTCCGTTTAAACTTTCGAGACACAAAATTTGTGCTGTCTCAGTGACGCTTCTGATTGGCAAAACGCGCGAGCAAGAGCGACACGTTCATTGGCTGAAAACAGGCCTCCAGGATCCGTTTCCGGTTTCTCGGCTACAGGCACTAACTACATAGCGGACTGCACTGACATTAACTATTTAATAATTAAGAAATAGAGGTACCAACATGTTCCTGGCGTAGAAAATTATAATATCAAAGCTCGGAATCGTTTGCACAACCAATATTTTAGGATACACAGTGAATTGAAAACAGCAGCGAAATCACAACAAGCAAAATGGCAAGAGCTACAAGTGATATAACTGCAATGCGTTGTGCCATGAGATATAGTTATTCAATCTCCAGGAAACAAAAAGAATCATTCAACAAGGTTCGTTGTATTTAAGCATAACTTGAATTTACCCAAACACCGGGCCCAACAATGGCGGCCATCAATTTCGATACTAAGAATCTCCGATAGCTGAAACACAAGTTACCAAACTGGGCATATTAACCGAAAGGAATTTATACTTCATGTTTACAATAACATTGGACACACAGTGGAGATCGCGAACGCTATTAACCTACATGAAAACCCAGAGTAGTAAGGGATTGGGGAGGGGGGGGGGGGGTAAGTTGCCATTTCTTTGGTAGATTGGGGTTAAATTGGTTGTACCTTAAAAGTGGGGGGGGGAAGCTGCCTTAGCCAAGGCTGGCTAGGGCACCATTCACCAGAAGCTATTACTGAATACCAGAGTTTTAACCAATCTAGCAAATAACTGACAATTGAAGGGCTGCTACCCCCCTCAAGTTAAAGGCTACAACCACTACAACCGTGCCTGACAAAGGACTATGAGCGCCATCTCAATACGTAATTGGAAACCACGAGTGGGAAGTGCAAGACCAACTGAGATAAAAGAGCTGCACTTCGCAGTACAGCGAGAAGTGGAAAACCACGAGGGTGAAGTGGAAAAGTGGCTGACTACGTGAATTCATTTACGACCCATTCGTCGACCTCTCACACGTAGTGAAGGATGTTGCCCACCGCCATTGCCCACTAAGGAGGAGGGGTGAGGGGAAATCAGGTTCGGGGGGGGGGGGGAGACTCGACACAATATCATTTACCAAGTTCGTGCTTTCCTAAGATGGGATGCCACCTAGTGTTAACGAGACTTCTATACAGTGCTGCAACAGTAAAAATGTGTGGGGAATGAGCGAAAGAGGCCTCACGCAGCAGCTGAAAAGCTACAGAGAAACGGCAGCTGAAGTGCCACATGTCAGCCAAAATGGTGGATCGAGTTGAAATTGGGTAATCAATATAGTTCTTAACGGATGATCAATTATTTTTGAAGGTTTGCCACTCTACCCATAACTCTTTCTGTTGATCTCGAATTTCTTCCTGTTAAAAAAAAAAGTAACCACAGCTGATAGAGATATGGAAATAAATCTGCCCAGTCGTGGAAGGCGTTTTCGGTTTTCCCAGGATAAAGATTGTGGATCGCACATTCTAGCAAATTGATAACACGGATGAAACATACAGTATCCCATTACACAAATACACTTCTGCACGATCGACGTGAGCAGTCCTCCGACAACCATCCCAACTCCCCTCCTTCTCCCTTCGTCTACGATCGAATGCGAACGGGAATTTTATTAAGGAAATGGGCTTTTCAACCTATTCAGCCTGCCCGTCCGCTCGCCTGCTTCCTCCAGATTTAGCCGACGATCTTGTTTCTGCCGACGATGACCCTCGGTTACCTCCACCGCCCCTGCTTCGCGACATGTACAGAAGGGGGGGGGGGGGGATTGCTCCTGCCCTTTTCGGAAAAATTGTCGTTTTTGCCGTTTTTTAAAAAAGAAATGTGCGCAGTTTTGGTTTTCTGAACCGATAAACGCTGGTGTCGCAGCCAGAGAAAGGGCCTACAGGCCTAAAAAGGGGGGGAAAAAGAAGGCCAGAAAGGGGCATAAAAGGGCCTCTGCCCTATCGGTGGTCTGTGCACTGCTACTGGAAATAGGAAAACAAGCAAATAAAAAAAATAATACACCAGAAATGATGTGGTGCAGTAAGTCACATTTATACGTGCCGTTTAGAAGGAGTGACATGACCCGGATTCGAACTGGCAACCCATTCCGTCCAATCACTGACATAGCGCCTCTATCGATATGACCAATCCTCCACTGGTATAAAGATGCTCACTGAACCCGTTATTAAGGTCACAGCAGTGACCAGGGCTCCATCGACCGAGAATGCTTGCCACCATAAACAATAGAGACGTAATACAAAACATATAAAAGCTCAAAGAATTAAATAAGTTGGCTTATTTCATTGCGTTATTTTTAGTGTATTATTTTCGCAGTTTGGCTTATTTTCCTATTTCCTTTGTATTATTAGAGAGATATTTGTGCATATTTACTAAATATTTTATTCGTGTTTTGCATGTGGTCAAGATAAACGGCAGATCTCTCTGTTCCATCTAACATCTATATAATACGCTTAGTTGGGATGAGATGCAAGCGAACTCATCATGCACTATAATGAAAAAGGGCGACAGGTTCATTCTTGGCACGGTAGCAAAGATAGTTATAAGTTTGGTGACATGCATGGCCATGGGCCTCTAAGTTTCGGTAATAAAGAATCTGAAAAACGGCGAACGGCTGACAACGTGAACGAATGTGCCCCGTAACAATCAGTAACAAACGAAATATTGCTTCAATAATCCTGGCTATCAGAGCCGAGTTGAATAGTTACAAAGTTGGCCGAGTAACACACACGGCCTGCGCGATTGTTGCTGCGGGATTATCGCGCTTGGTATCAAAATGGAGAAACTGGCAATTCAGCCAAACTGAGAATAAGAATGGCGCCCTCCACTGAAAACGCTATTTACTTTCCTAAGAACACCAAAGACCAGGAAGACAGGGATGGGGGATGCCGGGGTGGGCAAGGGAAGGATAACAGGGGGTACAGAGGAGGGGGGCTTCAGGGAGAGGGGGAATCGGACCACATAATTGTCGAATGTACTGCATGGCGCATGCGGGAACCAGCTGGTCTGGTGTATTTTATGCCGGGGTACAGCTAACTGCTAACGTATTAGCCTTCCAAATTCCGGTGTCTCTACTTCAAGGATGGTTATCCATTTCGCTAAGTCCCCTGTCACCGAATCAAAATATTCGTCAAAAATTTAACATGACAGAAGTTAAAGAAGAATTCCTACTTGAAGGAATTATTGATTAGTTGCGATTTGTGATGGAATATGTTTAGCCGCAGCGAGCACATCAGCGCGAGCGTAGCAGGCAATTTGGGGAAGAAAAATGATTCGGCGAAACGGGATTTCCCCCTTCGCCGAAATCTAAGATTAAAATATTTGTGGGGAGAACGGGAATCAGCGAAACGGGTAAACACCTCCTCAAGTGCTTTGGTGTCAATTGGCATTCCTTAGTTGGTACATCGGTCAGATCCGTTTCCTCGTTATTGTAAATAACCAACCAGCCAATCAAAAGCAACTTCTTGGTTGTCAATAGTCCTCCTTTGTTATCCAAGATAAACCAAGATCAAATTTCAAGATTATACAGCCGTTTTCAACAACCCATACCCAAAGTTCAAGTTGCCTTTTAAAATGACACGCTACACGAGGAAGTGTTTTTAAATCCCGCTGTGCGGTGGAACAGAAATTGAAACCAAATAAACAAATTACGTATTATAAAGTAATCAAATTGCAGGTAATTCAGAGAAATAGTAGAAATAAATTAAACAAAAATGCCGACTTTGTGGACCTACATGACAGGGAAACAACGCTTTTCAATTCAGCAGCAGTCGCCTCTTTGTCATTAGACCTGAGAAAGTACTCGCCATTTCCTAATTTTTTACCCGCCATGTAAAGTCAATACATTTTACACGATGCGTGGTTTTTCATATTTACGCATTTACGAGAATCTGTTATTCCTGAAGGTCAAACTGTTTTCTAGTTTACGTAAATCTGACCTTAAACCACGATCGTTCCAGAGATATCTCTATTTAATTGGAGTGTCAGGCTTTTACGCGAGTCGCCTTTTTGGCAGGGTGAATAAAAATCGTGATATTTAAAAAATAAAATCAACAAATTTGATTTTTTTGTATCAAATCGGATTTTTTTATTTAAATCAGATTTAAAAAAAAATTTAAATCAGTATTTTTTTATCCATGTTTTTCTGTTTGACATCATCAAAGTGAATGTTTACAGAGATAATTCCCAAAAGATAAATGTACACCGTTTGCCAAATTTTGTTTTTGATTTCGAACCAATGAAGTCAGTTTTAATAAACATTACGGATCAGTGGCGTGCATAGGAGGGGAGTAGGGGAGGGGGGGGGGGGGCATTGCCCCTGCTCTTTTCGCAAAATGCCCTTTTTGTGCCGATACTTGCTGGTGCGGGCAGTGCCTAAGAAAGAACCTAAAGGCCTAAAAAAGGGTAAAAAAAAAAGCAAGAAAAGGTCTAAACGGCAAAAGAAGGAGCAGAAAAAGGTAAAAACAGAGCAATTTAAAAAAAAAAAAAAAAAAAGAAAGTTCCCCAGTAAAAATGTCCACTAAAACTTAGTATGCCCTTTTGCTAAAAGTTGCCCTAACTCTCTAATGGCTCTATTTACGCTATACTGTTACGGATGATTACAGATGTAAATATATGGCTGTAAGGTAAGATACTGGTGAAAGAATTGCTTAATTCCATGTTGACTCAGTCTTCAGTCAAGTCATTGCCGTCCATGTGACTGCTTTGTTTTTTTGTTGAGTACTTTCAGCAAAATACACATATTTTCCAACCTTGACTGTTCCCGGCCGATTGGGTATTTTTGTGTGAAAATATCCAGATGATTCCAATCTCTCCACACCTGCAGAAGAGGCAGTCGCCGTAAGCAGCTGTTCGACGATACTGATCATAAGAGAAAGTAAACTTAAAGCGGAAATTTTATACGGGAGTAATTACTTGAAACATTTAAAGGTACACTCCGCCTGCCTTATAACAGCCACGCGCAATCGCCATCCGCGCATGTTACCGTTGTACACTCTGAAGACGATGTGTACTGACAGTACACATGACTGTACTTTCTCAGCCTCCACACGAGTTGTGTACT
>JAHWFP010270924.1:0-15228 GCA_023313725.1 Lithobius niger | reverse complement strand
CCCCCCCCCCCCCCCCCCCTCATTTAATTTGCCGTTCGGTCGGTAGATGGCATCGTATGGTCGCGCTGCTGGTCGTTGCGTTCCAGGTGCAGCTACTATCTCAGCGGGCCTTGGCTGCTACTCTTATAATTTGCCGTTCCGTCGGTAGATGGCGCCGATGGCATCGTATGTCCTGCTTGCTGCTGCGCTGCAGATGGCTGCATTCCGGATCTTGTATAATTATATATATATATATATATATATATATAGATTCTTGTGGTTTCAGTTTTTACGTTTTTATGGGTTTTAAAGTGTTTTGCTTAACTCTGGCTTCTTAACCGCATCTTGCTTGATAACGAAGCGGGGATTGCTTCGAAACCGTCGCAAATTGTTTATTTTTTGTGCACTGTACTAGCTTCCCAGTTTTAATCGTTACATGTTAGTGCTTATACATTTTTATTCAAATGGAATAGAATAGACGTTGTCGGCCAATAGGTTTACAGCTTTTTGAAGACCCGAGCGAACCATCATCGTGTCAGTTGTTTTTTTGCCGTAGGAAAGAGGAAACTGGAGTACCCTGAGGAAACCCTCGTACAACTGGCGGGAAATAACCGGAGAGAAAACCCGTACATATACACTTCCCTTCCCCAGGATCGAACCCGGGTCTGTAAGAAGCCAGAGATGTACAGCTGGGACTAAGACATCTATTAAATCTGACGGCCCGGTGCTCGCAGCTACTCGTGCACCTAAGTAGCCTGAACAGCATGATTACATTGAGAATATTGAAGAGAACTACCAAAAACACTGCGTTTAAAGGTGTTTTAGTTTCTTTATCAATAAACTCTGCAACAACGCAAAGAACTCTGTAACGATTCAGCTGAATTTTACTTAAATTCAGTTGTTACTGTTAGCATGTTAAGTCTCGACAGTTTTTGTAAATTTCGACAAAATACGGCATAATTATTTTTTTACCGGTTCATGGATCATTCTTCCTCAAGCAATTTTCGAATCACCTGGTCGTAAAGCATTGACCCCGGTAAGGACTGCAACTCTGGTGGTAGCGTCGAGTTTTTTAAAATGGGGATTAAATTTCCTCGTGTATATTGGGAATTTAATCCCAACACATCGTAATTTAGCGGTTATGTGTGACTGTCGGATCCGGAAGTTTTTAAAAGTATATCTATAGCTTGACTTTAGCAATCCCATTGTTTTTCAATCGTTATAGACGTGTTCCTGTCTATTTATAGTCAGACTATTCTCGTCAATGTCAATTCCACAGTATTATTACAATTTCTTTAAATGTAGCATGAACCCGATGGAACTTAATTCTCAGTGCAAAGGTTAAGAATAATTCTTTTGTTTTCCGTTCCCGCTCTTTTTCCCTGCGTGGGAGCGTAAATGGCGATCAGTGACAACCACATCAGTCAAAAGGTTGTAACGGCAAACTCTGGTTGGGCCTAGGGTGCTAAAACCAACTCACTCATATCCCTCTTACTCAATGTGCCAATCGTACTTAATAGACGTTACGTTGTTTCATGGCCGATAATCATCTCGAGTGTCTCATTGTGACCCCAATAATTGGGGATGGTCAGGAATATTTACTATAGATCATAAACTCGGGCCCATCCCTCCTTTGTCGTTGGCATGTATGTAGTCACTGCCTCTTCATCTGCCAATCAGACAGCCGGCAGAAGCCCGAGGCGGCCAATGAGGATCGGAGAAAGGACGGAGGTTACATACAGGGGTCACGCCCTGGAGAAATAAATCGATAAGTGGCGGTAGCCGTAATTAAAGTCCATTTATCTGCCTGGTAATGATGGATTGGAGGCGGAAGTCACGTGACGAGATAGGGCTTCCGGCTAAGGCGATTGCCTGACCCCTCAGCTCCCTCATCACAAATCTCTCCTTCTGTCGCCCTCCCCACCCGTCCCCTCCCCACTCTTTTTACCTAGCAGTTTTAGTCCCATATATCCTGAGATGCATTCGAAGTTGATGATGTTTGTCTTGACTGTGAATATGCGGTAATGAGATGGATGATTAGCATTCTGCATGAATGTCGTTGGACTTGTTCATGTTCGTTTCAGCGAATGAACGGAGCGGCAATAGGCGTTTCATTCCGCAATAGGAAATCGTGTTGCTGTTTCTCACATTACGTGTACCAAGCATTTATAGGGTTGGGGAGGAGTATTTGTAAAAAAGTCCCTATTGAAACGCGTTACATTCACTCCTGTTAGCTCCATCCGAGTTTTCAAAGGGCGCCACGCGTTCCGTCTGGTAATTTTTGCTCATTTTTCAGCCCAAATCTAAGGTGAACTAAATCACAACTAAGCTGAACTTAATAATAATAATAATTAAATACAATCTGGTTTCGTTTCGTTCAGTTTAATTTTAGGCTGAAAACTGAGTAGAAATTCCCACACAACACTCAAGGCACCCTCTATAAACTTAGACGGAAGTCATAGGAATGAATCGAAGACGTTTCAGAATGGGTCTGGTCACAAATTGTCCTCCCCAGCCCTATAAATTCTAGCCTGTACCAGTAGCATACTGGAAACCAGAAAACGTGGCTGATTTTTGGAAACTTAGTGACTAATTCTCCATCTTTGAACGGATTTCAACTCACCTTTACAAACATTGTTCCCAAATCGGAACACCCAAGTCGTTCTGGAGCTTCAGTTTCTTCCTCTCTTTCCCTCCCTTCTTCATATGCCGTGGGTCTTGTCCTGCTGGGTCCTAGCTCCCACCTCCTGGTGTTCTGTCCTCCTTTGCTGGAAGCTTCTTTGCCTTGCAAACGCTCTCCTTAATCGGAAGTCGATACGACTGTAGGGGGGCGAGCGTACAGAGTTGCGGGCCGGCCACGCGAGGGCCATTGGGCCCCCGTCCGCCCATCGGCGCGGCATTAACGGGATTACGGCGTTTGCTGGCCAGATAAGTGCGCCTGCTCGAGGGAACTCGGAGACCCCTTCGAAACAAAAGGGCGCCGAAAAACGAGCAGTGCCTGCACGACCTCCACCTTCTGTCGAAGCCCTGGTATTCAGAGCGTTCTGGAAGCCAAAATGGTCGGCTGATGCCAGGAAGAAGAGAAGGGGAGCCGGAGAAATTGGGCCTGATGGAATAGAAGCTGGAACTTTCGAGCGGAGACGGTGCCCAGAATGTGGTGCTGTAAAACTAAAGGTGGTGGTATGCTTTAGGTAGGAGATGATGCCATGAGATTTGAAGGTTTTGCAAAACCTCTTTGGAGTATTCAAGTTTCACTTACTCGTATATAACCCAGTTTGACTTTGGTTAAATGGTCCAAATCGTTTTTAATCCTAGTGTTTGACGTTAGCTGTAAGATGTTACATCTCACCAATTGGCATGGTTTGATTAAATTTGTTGGAATAAACAAGTTTCATCATCCGTATAATCGTGTGTAACTTGGCATTGAAGGGTGAAGACTGTTCCAAAATAATTTAGTTCGAATGTTTGGAACTAGCCTTAGCTGTAAGAGGTCAACACTTTACCACTTGGGGGAATTTGCATAAAATTTTTAGGAATATACAAATTTCACTTATCCAGAATCCAGTTTGACTTGGCAGTGAAGAGTTAATATGAGTTCATACACTAGGTGTCGTGGTGTGGGTGTAGTGAAATTGTACATATGCGCCTTGACTAGCTTTTCGATTGTCGTTTTTTATTATCTACTGTTGTACACCTTAGGCATTACGTTTAGGACCAGACCATGTATGAAACCATTTTCAAGAAAATAAATAACTTAAAAGATGTTTTGCTGTAGGACATAATCAGTTACATGTCACATAAGTTTCCTGAAATTTGTAAAAGCGGAAAAAAAAAACAGGGCTTCTGGCATTTTGAAAAGTGTGTCTGAAAACTGACCTATAGCTAGCTATACTAGGTCATGGAAATTAGTGGTAATGAAAAGGTCTTGGAAAGTCAGGAAATTTATCAAAAAATATAGAAAATTAAGGTTACGAATATTTGGAATGCGAAATAAAGTAGTTGATTGTAAAATGATAACCGTTAGGTTTCGATATGTTTTGTCCACTCTGTTATGTATGTGTTTCTTTTTAGTACCCTTTATTTGGGTTGGAGAGGGTGAAAAAAGTGCCTCTCTGGAAAAAAAACATAAAAGTTTTGTGGAAAGCTGGAGAATTAGGAAAATTCGTAAGTCGCCTTTGGTAGACACCTCGGGGAAAAAACATTTAGTCAGTATTCTGTTCTGTGCATCATTTTCGTAGGCACGGAATACTGAACAATTTATAGTTTTTGTATTGTAAATATCTGAACGTAGTTGCGTGTAAAAATCTCTTAAAGAAGTTTGACCACGTCACGGACGCTTGTTGGAGGAGGCCTTTGGCCTTCCATCCGTCAGTCCATCTGCGGACTAGCGTTCCTTCGCGGCTTAGGTCCGTACGTGACGAGTAGCCTTGACCCTGCCTCACCTCGGCCCTTAGTGGTCGGCGGCGCTACCAATACCTTCTTTTCTTTTCTTTTTTTTTTTCTTTTCTCGCACCCTGGTCAAGCATGCTGCCGACTTGGCCATGATGAAGGGATTGTTGGGGGTGCTGGAAAGAAGATGAAGAAAAATAGCTATGAATGCGGCAATGATAGCAAGGACTGTGGAGTAGAGAGACGGGACTGTCAGTAGGCGTTGGGAAGGCCTGATTAATAGTGTTGGCCCCGATCATGTCGAAAAGAAGAATGAATAGTGATGCGGAAAAAGGAGTTGGAAAAAGAAGGAAGAGACCTGGGAGAAATGCAGCGAGTAATAAAGCATTAAATGTATTTGAGGAGTTTTTGTTGTTGTTTGGTTGATGATGTTGATGCACTAAGATGGCCTCGTACACGTATGAAAGACATGACGAGGAAATTTCACCACGCTTTTAAAAGTTTGTTGAAAGCATTCCTTCTATCTTGACGCAGGAAAAAAATATATATACAACAGATTTTAGCAATCTCGACTGTGTGTGTAAACCAGTGGCGCACCTGTAGGACGCTACCAGCAAAATTCTACAGAGAATCGCTAGCGCACGTACCCAGAATTTTGTTTGTGAGGGACGAAAAAAAATCAGCCAAGGAGTCGGGTTCATGCCTCTCTCTCTCTTACATGTGAAAATTATTGTGACCAAGGGATACAAATTTTCCCGAAAATTTAACACCGTTTTGATTTGTTGATGCTCTTGTGGTTCCTATATCCCTTCTGAAGGTTTTTGAAGTAAATATCTCACGCACCACAAATTAATTGATATTTCATGCAAAATGGCTTATTTTCAGAAAATGTTTTAGTACTTTCGAAACGTTAAAAAAAATTTTTTTTTATAATTATTTGATCAAGACGGGAAAATTTCCGTCGAAAATTAAATTTATATGTCCTTTTTTGAACGAACTTATGGTTAGGAACGAAAATTTTTCTTTTTATACCTCCACAACCACACACTGACTGAAGATGATTATGAGTGTTTTAGCGAGGCAACGCAAGCATTAAGTTGGTTTTAAGAACTCTTACACAATAGGATTTTTATTCTGTGCTCGTGTCTGTCTGTTTGTCGCCACAAGAACTTTTGAACCAATTTCAAAATTTCTTCACGTATTATTTGTGCCCTGTTAGTGGATTTAAGTGTTCACAGATAAATAAACTTGGGTAAGTTCTGGATTTTTGCCATTAATTCAGGGGAAGTAATCAGAAATTAATGTGCAACAGCTAAAAGACGTGAAACGTACAACGATACCTAAAGCACGCTTGTCACGTCTCTTAATGAATTGTTGAAGATCACTGATGTGCAAACTACGGCGTATCGAAAACAAAGTATCCGGGGGGGGGGGGGATTGTGAAAGCAGTATTTCCAACTGAGAGCCGTTTTTACCCAAATTGTTAAGACTTATTTTTGCTCATCTTAGTCGATTTACCCCGATTCTGGTATTTTCACTTCCTAATATTTCCGACTGGTGGGGATTGCGAAAGCAAATATTTCCGACTAGAAATTGTTATTACCCAAATTTGTAACACCTATTTTTGCTCATCTTAGTCTATGTACCCCGATTCTGGTGGTGTCACCTTCTATTTCCGAATAAGGTAACATTTCTGACTCACATTCTTGGTGGGGGGTCTTGCGGCCACTGGGATCTTGGGCGGCGTGCAGGCGGCCACAGGGCGACCGTATTTGCTCCGTATTCATTTTTCATCATGTGATCGAGAATTATCAATGAAAAAAGGACGTGGCCGCGCGGCCCGTCGCCGTGTTTTTTGGCCGTGACGGCCACTGGCCGCGCGACCTGGCCGCTCAGTGCGCGGGCGGCCTAAAAGTGCGGTAAAAATGGGAGCCAATTGGAATTTTCGTTCCCACAACCCCCTCCTACCCGGGGGTTAGACTTCCTTCCACCAGAGTTCCTTCCAACCTGGTGGAAAACATAATAAAAACTCACGGAATTTACGTGTGAATCTCAGGGAATTCTCTGATTTATCATAAAAAAAAAAAAAAATCCCCCGGAAAAAAAAACAATGCACACTGGGCCGAAAAGCGAAAACATAATATTACCACATTGTGTTAAAAAAAAATGAGGGCTATTGTTCTTATATTTCTGTATTGACACCAAGAGGTTAATTAAATTGGGCTACTCTCTTGCGCTGTGTGAGCCCTATTAAGTAAAACTGGTGAAATGTGTATATATATATTTATATAAAATCCTTTCAAAAATTACAGTGAATTTGCCTGGAAATTGACCGTCCTCAATTGCACTGGAAAACTTGGCAATGTCGGGGAAATTAATTTCAGTGTTTTGATGGGAATTGAGTCTCCATGGATTTTTTTTTATTCTGTCCGATGCGCAGGGCCGTAAAGTACGGGGGGGGGGGGGACAGCCCGCCCCCCAGGTTTGAGTTTGGGGGGCGCCAAAAATTATAAAAAAGTTAGCGAGACGGACCTACACAGTAAATAAAAAACGATAGTTTTTTTAATTTTGAACGAATATTCGAATAATTATCTTCTTATTCTTATAGTGACATTCTTATAGTGACATCGCGGTGTATGGGAAGGCCAGAAATGGCGCCCCTTCCCGGAAGGGGCGCCACTTCTGTGCTTTGTCCCCGGGCGCCAAACGACTTTGTTACGGCCCTGCCGATGCGTCCAGCTTTAATTTTTTTCTTAGGTTTCCCCGCTTGAGTCAGTACTCTTCTTTCTTTCTTTCTCGTTGTTATTCCCCAAGAGTGTGCGCTCGTGGGCCGGCTGAAAGTGAGGAAAAGAATGAGGTAAAAGTGCAGAATTCCTGCGAGGGTGATGATGGCCGCAGCGGACAGTCCAAGATTGATGATAACGTGGGCCGCGTCTCATTGCAAGTGCGTCAGCCACGTTTGCCCTTGTGCCTTCACTAATTGGAAACGCAACTCGAACGCATTAATAGATAATGGCTGAAAGCGGCCATAGGGTACTGAACCCGGGGCACGGGGATTAAGGAAGGACGGAGGCAAGATGGCTGGATGGATGGGATGACCGCGTGCACTGAAGCGGGAAAATGGCGGTGAGCGAGACGGAGAGGATAGGGGTACGGGGAAAGGTGGGAAAAACGCGCCCTGCGACCCCGCGTCTGGACGATGACTGATCGAGGTGTTGCACATGGTGGCAACGTAGGACGAGGAAAACGCTATGCAAAAATGTTGTTGTCATTAACGGCGGGCGGAGGTTAAGTCGGCAAACAAAGTAACGCTGTCCTTTCTTCTTGCTGCGCGGCGTCTTTCCTCCAACGAAATGAAATTAAGTAATAAATTGAAGTTGATGACAATTTGAAGAATGTTTTGAAATTCGTCTATTTTTTTCCTGCTGTTAACTTTTGAAGTCCTGTTTGAAGTCCTGCCGTGACGCGCATATCACGTGATTGGGCTAGACCACTCACACGGACAAGGATCCGCTATTCTCGTTCCTTAGTGGCTAACTCACGATGACATCACGGCAAACACCCGTGGCTCATGGTATAGTTGTCTATATGATGGGTCAGTTTTGGGATTCAATCTGTCGTCCTCTTGGTTCACAGTCTCAGCTCTTGGCTGTCTAACTCTTGGTTGTGCTTTGCCGTAGCTGTACTGAGATTCTGCAAAGGTTTTATGCAACGAGACCTTCTCTCTCGCCGAATGCTATTTGCTAGTCAACCATTATTTATTTACGATTAGGTTCCAGTTTCTACTAAATAAATACGGTAATACATAACAAATTTAATGTATTATAAATAATAACGCGGATAAAAAACAAAGTGCAACGGTAATTTTAAACATTCACGCTATTTCCAAAATTTGCTATTCTCGTGCAAAGGACAGCTTCTGGCAGTGATTAGACGACGGTGGAATAAATAGCTGCTCGCAGTGAGACTTCAAAATCCAACATGGCGTGCATTTCGGGGATATCGTGTCGAAGACAAACCATCGAATGCTGGCATCCAGAAATCAATGCGCTGTCTTGTACTGCAGTAAAAATTGTGTTCTTGTTGTCATAAATCGACGCTGTCATTCGGCATGCCTTGCACTTTGTGTCTCGACAACGTGAAAACCGCATGCTCCGTTAAAGGCGAGAAGCAGCCGGTAGATTTAGTATTAATCAAGTAAAAGCTGGTGCAGGAGATTATTGTTTTTTGCGTAAACCCGCCCTAACCTTTTCTGTATAATATGCGCAACACGCAAATACGAAGTTGTGATAAATTATAATTCAAAGGTGGTATGTTTCTGGTTTAAAGTCTTTTTTTTTTCGACTGCGAAAGTTATCTCGGGCAAAAAGGAACAGTTTTGCTACGAAGTTCGTAGCATCTTTTATAGCTACAATTATTGCAAAGTGTATTTCCAGGTATAGGTTTTCCCTTCAGAATGCTTAGGGGCCATGTGAGACCACACTTGTTCCCGTGTTCTCCAGTCGTGCCTCTTTTCCTGTTAGTTAAATAAACCCTTGCGTTCTTCTTTTTGCTCATAGCCGGGCTTTAGTTTACCGTTTGGTTGACCCTGAAGTTTTTAGTTTAGTACTTATTATTTCGTTTTCTTTTAGCATGCTTTAGTTAGCCTTTTGGTCATTGGTTGCATCCAGAGACTGCCTCTTGGTTTAAAACGTCTAGTTTCCCTCCTGTCCCTTAACGAGATACACATCAATAATTTTTCTTGAGTCGCACGGGTTTGTTCATTTACCGTTATTTAATCCCTTGCAATAAATCCACTTCAAAATGGGGTACATATGTGATTTTTTTTCTTTGCAATCCAAGATTATATTCGGAGTATCACACCTGAAATTCCAACTTCATGTCCTTTGTCTTTGGAACTCAGTTCGATGATTTGATGGTTCCCAGGTTGGGTCACGTGAAGCAAATGCCGGCTGGGATTGGAGCTCTGGAGGATGGACGCAAGAACTTCAGCTTCTGCATGTAACGTTCTAAGATGAAGCATAGTGATGCATCACTGTATTTGCGTAGTGAGGCCTGCTTCGGCTGTTGTAAAGCAAAGAGGCGAGGCAGTATTAATTTATGGTCAGGTTAAGTTTAAATGTTTCTTTTCCCTCACTTCTTCTGGTAGTAACTCTGTGGAATTCTTGGTTGTACGTCAAATTCGCATCAACACCAGTCACAACTAAAACAGGGAGGATGACGGTTGAAGGATAGTCTGTCCTTGACTGCCCTTGTGAAGAGCAAGATCAGTCAAAAAAAGATCTTGTAAAAGATCTTGCATGATCATATTAAGATCGTGCAGAATCCTGTTAAGGTTAAGATGTTAAGATCCTGCAAAATGTTGTGTATGATCCGGCAGGATTGTGTAGGATCCTGGAGGATCTTGCCTAGGTTCCTGCACAATCTTGTGTGTAGGATCCTGTACGATTCTGAAAAATATTGTGCAGGATCCTGCAAGATATTGTAAAGGATCCTGCAGGATCTCTTATAGGATGATGCTATAAATTGCACAGGATCATGCAGGATCTTACAAGATCTTGCGAGGATCCTATTAGGATCTCCCCATGGCTGATTACGTCGACACGCTGCCTTGCAATTAACCTTTCCTTCAGTAATAAGCGAAGAAATTCAATGGAAAAAACTTTGTGTACTGTTATAGATGAAAAGTGAGCGGCAATAATGGTGAAACAAATTACGTGCCGTCACGAGTATGGCAATTGAACCCGGGGGTCGGTGTGAGGCCTCCAGTGCTCCTCTAATGCTAAGACCCGGGTTCACTTCCCGTAATCTGATGATACGTGAAATTTGTATCATTATACTGCTGCTCACTTGTCATCACTTGGCTGCACTGTGTTTCTTCTTTATTACTAATATTTCTGCCTATTTTTCTTCTTTAGCATTTCCTTTGAAGGTGGTCCCTAAGCTGCGCGGAAAATTTAGGAATTTTAATAAGTGAGTGACCGTTGTGCGAGTGGAGTAAGGCTTCCCTTAAATTTGTTCCAACCTCGTCTTTTCCAACATCTCATCAACTCTTTACCGGCACATCACCGTGTTCGTTTTGAAATCCTATCCTTCTCCTTACCGGCTTGACTACCCTTCACCTCACAGCCTCCCTACGTACAAGTTCGTCTGACAGTCTACGTCTGTGCCGAGAGGAGTGACATCATTATTCCTTGAGCAATCATCGAGGCAGCGAGATTTTTCTCGAAGGTGTCGACTGTGACGTCACAACGGCCGGTAATGAATCGTTTTAGGTTCAGGCAGGATCACTGTGAGAAAACGGCGGCTGATTGCTGCCCCGCCCCCTGGCGCCCTCCCTCTGCTTGAAAAAAAAAATTAAAAAGGAAAACTAACCATCGTGTTTGCCTCCTGATCTCCGCCTGCAAGTTCGGAAAGAGATAGAGGGGAGGTCACATGGAGAAAAAGCTGGAATAGCATGCAGATCTCGTAGGCCTACAACCTTTTAGACGTGGCCCTTGTCAGCTTTACCTCCATTAATTTCAAGTCGTAAAAAAGGTGTATACGCCGTAAGAATGCTGTAGTTGTTGCTGCTTCTGCTACAACTTTGCTCATCATCGTCATCATCATCATCAACATGTCTTCCTCCCATTCCCGCCTCGTGTATGTGATTGTTAGTGCAAATGAATATGTATTTGAATTGCCCGTCATCTGAAGGAAGACGGACGGTGTAAGGTCGCTAAGGAAGTGGACGATTATTCACAAGGCACAATGCTCGATCCTAATTCACTCCTTACTGCATAGCTAGGGGACTATGCACATAGCGTTTACATATTAGGCTATCAGCAGAATTTATCCTTCTGCTGCACCTCGTAGTCAGGGATCCAACCTTTCAGTCAGATCCCACACACTAACTGACTTGAGCCGTCGTCTCCAGGCTTCTTTTATACTCTGGAGAACAATGGCTCTTGCCTGAGGCTACTGGCGAACAGGTTCAATCCGGATCCAACTGGGTTGCAGTGGACCCGTGTCTCCACCTGGCGGCTGGCAGCTGTCCAATTCCTGAGTCTGCAGTAATTGGAAGGCTGGCAGGCCGCCATGATTGAGGCAAGTCGAACTACGAAGTGTTTGCTTCGTGAGTTGCGTGCTGCCGATCATGTAAGCACGTTACAACGGGACCTCCCCCCTTTCATCGGCTATAGGGCAGGGCAGCGCGCTGTCTTGACAAAATGGCGCCCGAACGGAAGGCTAATCGTCTCTCGCTTTCTTCCTCTCACTCTGAATTTCAGACACGTACGGTCGAAATAATAGACATTTGTTGAATTGGTTTCCACCTGATGATATACTGTTAAACCCTTTAATACCCACGTTCTGAATCAGTTCAGAAAAAAAAGAAGAAGAAAGACATCAAATTGTCCAAAAACGGAACGAGCCTTTGACGCTGAATAACAGCCAAATACATAACAGTCAGAGGTTAAAGGGCAATTACATCCATTTTGACATGCATGTTTGGCTTTTGGATCACTTAAACTATAACTAAACACAAGAATTGCGGTTAGAATACGTTACGTATACGTCCGATATAACAATTTAATTACTGCATCACCAAAACACGACACGGAGGTCGCCATTGTTTTGCTGGAACGCGTAGAAATTAATGCCGACAGATGGATCTCTTAGATTTCCACTTGCAACCGATTGAGATAGCCGTATTGACTGCTAGACCGTCCGACGCTTGAGCTCCTCACAGTCAATACACCTATCTCAATCGGCTGCGAGTCGAAATCGAAAAGTGACATCTGTCGGCATTAATTTCTGAGCGTTCCAGCAAAACAATGGCAATCTCCGTGTCGTGTTTTGGTGATGCAGTAATTAAATTGTTATATCGGACGTAAGTAACGTATTCTTACCGCTATTCTTGTGTTTAGTTATTGTGTAAGTGATCCAAAAGTCAAACATGCATGTCAAAATGGACGTAATTGCCCTTTAAAAGATAATAATCTTCTCTTCAGTTTCTCGCAGCGGATCAAAATACTTGTTAGCACGGTGTTGTAACACAGACCACCATCTTTAGAAGCAACAATAAAACGTTAAAAAGCAACAGTCAGAAACAAACTTACGTGGAGATAACCATCTTCCTGAAGCTGTGTTGACGTCCAATCGACATCACGCAACTTCAGAACATGATAGCCGATGCAAGTTCGTGTGTTTCAGCAAGGATTCTGCCGTCTACTTTTTATCGTTTTATTTTTACTTCTGGAGAGGGTGAAAGGCACCTGGGCTCAGGAGCCGAAGATGCCCTATATTCAAAGCAGGGGGCTCACGTTTTTACATAAAACTACTGTGAAATAGGCCTCATCCTTGAATCCAAAATTGTTAGTCTTTCCCTTTGCAAGACGCCCTTTCAAAAAACGCTAGTTGCGGCACTGAGCACATACATATTAACACGTATTTTGATCTTTTAGTTGATCCTCTGTTTTGAGGCTCTGTACCGTAATAACATTCTTATTCTTTGCGATAAAATGATGTTGAAAGATTAATAACATCTGCCCAACTGCGACTAATTCTGCCCAACTGCGACAAATTATAACTGTCGTCCAATTTAATGCCAGATAGTACAGCATGCAATTTTTATTTTACTTGTTTGTTAAAAGACATTTTTGTTATTGTTTTTGTTATTGAAAATACCATTTTAGGGATTTTTTCGGCTTAGTGCCTTCTCGCAAAGTCGGATAGAATTTCGATCCTGAATTAAAGGTACATTCCTCACGGTAGGCTTTCCTGTATGGCTCAGTTTTGCAACGTTACTTTAGACGCGTTTACAAAGGCATCCACTTTCCTATTTCATTCCCTTGTAAGAAACAGTTTCGAAACATTCACATTTAACATACGTCAATGTTGCAAAGGCTATTTCGTGCAGGATGCTCGAATAGAGTGAGAAGGCACGTCCTTTTAACAGTCTCGTGATGCGAAAAATTAGCCAAATATTAGCCGAAAAATTGCAGGACATTCGTCAGTTTGTGACGTCGACCCCTTTCGACAAAACTGGACCAACGTGCATTACTGCAAACTGGAGAAATATTGCTAGATTTCTGCGAACACCAACGTCACTGTCGTCATTCAATCAGAACGGGCCACACATTTTGCAGCTCGCACTCATGCGCCGCCGAGCCGAGCCACGACGCGGCCGCACGTGTGAGTAGCGTTTGACCTACGATGTCGACCCCTGGCGGCCAGCGTAACAAGGCGTGAATCACGAAGCAACGCTCATTTACCACCCTACCCCCCCCCCCCCCCTCCTCCAATACCCTCCCATCCCTCCTTTGCCCACACACTATCAACAGGCTGAATAACAGAAGCCGGTGAAGAAACCACACATTGATGGACGGACAGCCTTGCCTAAAATGGCGCCCGACGAACGTACGGTATCCAACGTACAGTTTAGTAAGCACGACCGTGAGTCAGTCCGTGGGAAACAAAGAGAGCCCTTGCTCATCCCTCCCCACCCCCCCTCCCTTACTCATCCCCCGGACAACCCCTGAACTCCTGGCATCCCTCAGTCGAGGAGAGCATTATAATTACTACCAGCCAAACGGCTACTTGAGCATTAAAAACTCCTGGAGCCGAAACGAACTATCAGTTTTGCTTAAGACGACCAGGAATCCAAGGTCTCGACCTCCGAACTTTGGCAAACTAATCAGGCTCCGGCGGTTCGGTTCTTTCTTGTTTTTCCCGTGAGGGTCAGCACGCACGACCGGACCTCCGCCTATAATGATGGGAAAATGAGAAGAGAAAAAAAAAATTAAAAGGCTGCTTGCTTGTATTTTTTTGAGGGAAAATGCGGAATTTTTGGAAGAAACTTGGAATGAGGAGTCAAAAAAAAACCAAAATTCCGAATGGTAGGCCTAATTAATGGCACTTGTTAAGTGCTGCGAGTCTTAATAATACCTAATTACGCCTCCATGAAGGTCAACCTACTTGATGCCATTCCATTAAGTGCGCCGGCTACTACACGGTAGAAAAGAAGCCTACATACTTATTAGGCGAGAGAGGAAGGAGGTATGGCGACTGTTTCTTAACCCCTCAATCCAGGAGACGAAGAAACTTTTTCTTTATTAAAATTACTAAAACTATCATTCTTTTTGATAGTTTGTTCGTTTGAAATTCGTTTGTTCACGCTGCCTTGGAGCACACCACCAAAAGATCGTTCGATACATCTTCACTATAGGTTTCGTGGTATGTATCATGCTATACATGTATCACGATACAGGGACGTGAGCACATGGGGGAAAGAGGGGGGGGGGGGGGCAAGCCCCTACCCTGATGGCAAAGTGCGACCGTCATTTGCTGAAGCGGTGGCGTAAAAGAACAAAAAAGGCAGAAGAAGAGATAAAATCTGCTAAGAAAAAAGGCAAAAAGAGGCAGAAAAGGGTGAAAACAGCCAAACAAAAAATCTCCAGAAAGAAAAGCCCTCTCGGGGGGGAGTCTGTGCACGTACGTCCCTGTCATGATATGTATCTTGATACCAATTTATTGATTTGATGTACGTAACTTGATATTTTTATTCACCTTTGGAAGACTTTCTCCAAGAATCAAATTTGAAAACCTAAAAGTGCGAATTAAATTACGTAATTCCAAAATTTGGAAATAAATTGCTATTAGGAAACACACTAGTACGTTCACGATAAAAACTGCTATTGGTCGGTGAGCCTCTGTTTATTTTGGACTTGCAGTTCATTGATATGGAGTGACCGGGTAACAACTCAGACGCTCCTATCATCTGAGCCATTGTGTCTCCAAGAGCAATTTGCTAATTGACCTGAAAATTGCTATTAGTTTTGCATCGATAATTAAAGACAGAATACTTCTTGTTGTTATGTC
>JAHWFP010270923.1:0-21399 GCA_023313725.1 Lithobius niger | reverse complement strand
TGCATTATACCAAATGTATGACTTCAGTGTGATTCAGTATGATTTGTTACACTAGGGCACAATGCACATCAAACCACTGTAAATAAATATAAACTATAACAAAAGCTATTTTACTCCATAAGAAGAGAGTTAACAAGATGCACTAACACTGCATTAGTAATTCGACGTGTCGTATGGTAGAATAAAAAATATCTGTAATTGACGTATGAAGTTGGAACGGCAGACATACCAACAGGACACTATTAAAAAATCTAAATACATGGTGTACTGAAGAATATCTACTATATTGCACATTATATTAAAAAAAATTGTCTCGTAACGTTTGCTACTACTATACGGCAAATGAGCCAGAACCTTGTGTGCGACGATGCAATCACTGATCAGATAAGTTTTCATCGGACGCTGATATTGGTTTTCTTACAAAAAAACAAACTGAAAGCTTCGTTGTTTTACAGTTTCCCGTACTCGTTGTTCTTGTTCATCAGACTTTTACATTTTTTAAATCTTCGAACACCATATTTCATAAATTCAGCAGGTAATTTGGTAGGGGGGGGGGTAGGAGAAATATTGCGCTGAGGGTACGTGAGGTTGACTACTTTAAATTTATTTACACTTTTTAGGTGTATTAACAAAAGTTAAAATATTCACACGAAAATTGTGACAAAGTCGACATTGAATATAACACTGCAATTTCATGTGGCCAATTTTTGTTAGGCTACTCAATACAAAGTACTTGTTTTACTAGCGTTTTATAATTATCTTTATTATTATTATTTGTAATTTTAAATCTGTGGTTAAAACTATAATGTCGAACCAATAAAACTTACGTGAGTCTTCCTGTTACGGATTTTTAAAAAATCTGAAAATCAGAGGCCATTAGGAATATCCCGCCCTTCCCTCCCTCTGGCCAGTCCGCCACTGTGAAAACAGGACATCATTCGCTTTGCTCACTCTTCAATAGGAAACAAACACCACAAATACACGTAATAAAATACTGTAATATATTGCACCCCAAAAGCAGCGAGGATGGCGCAGTAATTAACAGCAAAAGTCTTATACGAGCATCGCATTCATTGTACCGTCTAGATTCAATCATAGAAATTCGGTGTACCATCCAGATCACCGCAAAGGTAAGTGATGACTCACTTTGTGTTGTTCTGCGCCATAAGATGGGAGCCATCTCGACGGACACGATAGCCTCTAACCGACCGCAATGTTGAAGAGCTGACTTGCCGAAATGCGCAGTTACACGCCACAATTTTTCGTATGATCGGCGTCGAGTGCACACCTTTACGCTGAGGAAGCACTAACGTCAGCCACTGATCGTGTACTATTTGATGACGGTTTTTCGCTCAGAGACCTTTTTAGAGGTTAGCGAACTAAAACCGCCCTAACTAAATTAACTAAAGCATAATACCTTGTGTACTGGAGCACTGCAAGTCACCCACCCGCATACTTGAATTTCGTCGGATCAGAATTGAACAAATGTGTCTGGTTTTTAAAGAGATATCGCTGACGTAAATCGGCTACCCCCGTTTTTTGGCCACAACCGCATTAATTCGACGTGTGACACGTCGAATTAAAAATAAGGACGCTTTTTGTTTAAAGTGATGTTTGGACTGACGTGGGGAAATATAGAGACGGCTGCAAGGCGTCACTTGCGGTATTTATCGATGTACCTGCTGCAAATCAATTCCTCAAAAACCAAAAAATCAAACACTGCCTAGGTTTCAAAACCACTCTTGTCACTTTTTAAATCCTTTTCATACTTATGTGAACCTAAGTACAGAGGACGTGGACAATATAATTTGTTTCTATAAAATTTCCTAACTTTTACCAGACGCCTTATAGGATACGTTTTTCCAACAATGCACATGCGCGAATATCTTCCATCAAAAAAACATCAACGCCTCACGAAGTTGATACATACCCAACAATAAGTGGGTGGTTTTATACGAGTTGATTCTTGAATATATTTGAATCGTGATAATGAAGCTTGAGAAGGTGACAAATAGATTCCCTAATAAGCAGTCCTCCGATTTTATTATGGCAACGTATGCAATATTTCTGAAAAGGTCGTAACAAAATGTGCTGACGTATTCACAACCCACTGAAAAGTACTCTGTGAGCACGTTAATGTGTGGTAGCAGATGTTTTGCCTACCTCAAGCGATGATGACATTTTTGGAGAGCAATGCCGGCCTTGAAATTACTAACCGCCTACTGAAGGGCTCCAAGGCAATGGAGAAAGGGCAACAAAGTGTTACAGACCTACATCACGATAACACGCACTGAACTCAAAGAAAAAATTATTTTTATTCTTGTTTGTGCGTGACATTTGGAATAGGTTTCTTCCTGATGTCAGATCGTTAGCAACACGCCTCATCCTCAAACAATACATTCTTTTTAAACTCCTTGAGGTTTAGCAATTCTGCTAGGTTGGCTACAACTTGAAAGGGAATTCAAATCATGCTTACTCACACGTTAATTTTTCATAGTTTTAAACGTCTTTACGAACTTTTCAAACACAGCTGCACCTTTTAGTTATTTATTTCTTGATATTTGTTAACTCCTACAGTGCCAGGACAAACTGCATTAGTCTCGTGTGTACATTGGTGGGTGATGCCATTTTCGATCTCCTTCCTCTTGGTGCAGAAACCAAGCTTTAATAACTCAACCATGCTTTGCTCGCTACACTCGAGGAATCCTCGGAGCTCCTTTTACATAACTGGACGTATTTTATCTTCCTATGAATGCGCCGCGCCCGTCAATTGCGTACGGAGTTAAGGGTCGAAATACGATAAAACTAATCAAGTCATCCAAGTTATACTGATTTCGCATTGGTAAATTCAAGTGGTCCTGGCCGTGCCAAGGAGGGCTGGGCACCGTTTTATTAACCAATGCGAAATCGGGCCGTCCCAGGCCAGGCCGCTATATCGAGAGCCGGCCCAGCTCACACCATTGGCCAGGACCCCTTTATTACCAACGCAAAATAATATTAGAGATGGAGCCGGCCATCGCCGCTTACATTGGAATGGTTTACGAATGGTGCTGCAGTGTAGCGGCAGAAAGTGGAATGTGTCAAGTACCATGAACCGACATGTGGCGGTGCTGTAATTCGTGATCAGCGAGCCGTGGAATTAACCAACGCGAAATCGGGCCGGCCGGACCAGCAGTGGCCCCGATCAGCACTGGCCGGCCCGCCTCAGTCCGGCCTGGCCGCTTGAATTTACCAATGCGAAATCGGTATTGGTGTCAGGGTGTCCGAGAGTCCCCTTCCCACCAAAGGTCGCATTGGCAAAGGTCAATAAATTGAATAAAAAAGAGTTTAACTTGTTAGAAAGGTTGCGGTAATTAGTGCAATACTTTCGGGAAGCATTTTGTAATGGCTTCAATCAGGTCAAACTGGTGGGCCAGTAATTGGGGGGGGGGGGGGCAAAATTTCTTTAAAAAATCAAAAGTTTAAGTGACGCAAAAGACGAACATCAGGAACCCAGAATCGCCATGTTTTCGTTTCACGCTCTTTTCGGTAACGAGTACCGTTGGTGGATCTTGTACCGAGCGCATTGTGTGTGTGTGTGTGTGTGTGTGTGTGTGTGTGTGTGTGTGTGTGTGTGGAGGGGGGGTACAGGGGGGGTGTAATGTGACGGCTTATCTTGGACGGGCCTATCCTGCTTAGCGCGTTGTTTGCATTAGTCTAATTTACAAAACAACACAGCCGCCAAGTTTTGTAAATTAATGTACCGTAATGCAAACGTGAATGACGACTCAACAATGATATTTGGTTTGTTTTCAATCACACTACTCGTCACTTCTGAATGGTTTACTTCGGCAACTCGAGTAAACTCCCAATATATCGTGTTGAATCTCGCCTTGGTTTACTGCTAATACCCAAAACCATGCACAATCTCTCTCCTGGCAATACCCAGCCCCAACTTTTAGAGCGCCGGCGCGCATGCTCTAGATGAGAGTTGCTACACGACCTGTGTGCCTAGTCTCGTTCGCTTCTAGTGGCCGACTGCTCAAGCTATTTCCCGCATTGCTAAGATGTCACAACTTTTACAGGCAAAATGATCAGTACAAATACAAATCGTCTTTAAAAAAAACCAGAAAACTGCAAAACTTCGTATTTTTTTAAGAAAATTTGCCAAATTTTTTAGGTGTAACGATAGATTTATCCTACACTTAACAGTCAATTGAGCGTATAAGCAAATTTCGTGTAATTGAGCACATGCTACATAAATGAATGAATCGTAAATCAAGTGGACATTGAATTATTTTTCATATTCCTTCTCGGCAGTGAGTTTCTGACAGTTCTGATTGGTGGACGTTTACCCCCCCCCCCCCCCACACACACACACACACACACAACAATAGCATATTGGCTGAGGAAAATGTGCGCTCGATTTAAGGTTTCTTTTAAGCCTGTGCACATCATAAAAGACGCTCAGAGCACTTAACCCATCACCCAGGGGGGAAAAATGTATTTTCCTTAAACATTGCAATTTTCAAGTACTTAAAAAGAGAATTGTACCCCACTACTAACAGTAACATCGCTACGTTTTTTTGGCAAGGAGAAAAACCTGCTGGGATATCCAATTCCCTTGAATAGAACCTGGGACGAGCAGATGATGATGATGAGTCATGTGTACACAGGTGCAATGATAGTCTGCTCTATTTAGCCATGCTAAATTACACCACACAACAGTCTATTAATGGATCAACAATAAATTACCGACTACCCACATGCCACGCAAAGTCTATTGGGTAGATAGACAGCTGCCTACACGTTTTGAGAGATTAAACCTTAACAAAAGCGTTCGGCTGACATAGGTTTAAGGTTAATACAGAATTTTCAGCGATGTCGTTAAGTAAGACAAAAGTACGCACACATCAATCATTGCCTTACCTTTGGTGTTCAAGAGTAAACAAGCGGCTAGAGCGACTACCTAGTTGCATCCAGTCTTCTGTGTAGTTCCGCCACTACCAACGGTGAGGCGCACACCTCTATCACGCATTGCAACAGCTATCTCTTATGCAGTAACCATCAGAACTGCTGGTTAAAAATGTGTTAGCTTTTAAGCTTAGTTTACATTTTAGGCGTATTTATCAACTTTTAGGCCTAATTCTTACCTGGAGCTTTAACTTCGTAAGTAGCAGCTAACGGAGATTTGCTTTGTATAGTACGCCAATTCATTTTTGCAACACAACGTAACGCGTAACGTAGCCTATGTAGATCAGTGGTAGTAGGGAAATGACGGGAACGCTGTTGAAGCCAGGAGCTACTCGCAGCAACTTGACGTAGCCGTGGTAACATGATTTTACACCTAATTTTTTTAACTGTAGGTTTAATTTCGTAAGTAACAGATAGGCCTAATGCACAATGTGCTTAAAGCCCATGCATTCATGCAACAATGCAACGATACTATTTTAAACGAAGCTAAAATGCTTTTGGTTTTACCGCTGCAGTGTTATCCTTAGGATTTCAATTCGACGATCAAATATTATTTAATTTAGTTACGTCGAAGTATAGTCTACTAGCTATAAGGAATAAACGATGTTTTAATTTGCCATGTTATTGAACTAACTTTCGACACTGAATTTACGTTGTAAACCGTGGTCGTCAATATCTGGTACCTTTGCTAAGTTGAAAAAGACGACGGACGGAGAGACAAAGTCGTTGCAATAGTCTTCTCAGCTGGTATGGCTGTACAGAAGACTAAAACGGTAAAAATAAAAATTGTGACACATCAGTAAGGTTTCAAGTGAACTACATGCTACAGAAATAGTGTGGTTTGTAAATCTTACCGGAAAAAAAACGTGCTCCACGTTCCTTTCCTGTTTTGACTTTGGTTCAGTTCCACCTTACTTGAACATCAAACGAGTTTGTTTTGGTTTCTAATTGTTAAATCATTCAATGTTTACAGAATTCAATTCTTGGCTTTTCCAGGATTTATTTTACAGCTATGGCCAGAATTATAGATCGCGTAGCCACTGAAGGAGCGCAAGATTCGCACACACTATCCTAGCCAGTAAAGGTTGGCAGGCAATGTGCCACAGTCCAAAATTCCAGTCATCTACCACCATCAGCCAACTAGCCACCACTCAGTCACGATGTATTAATTAGTTATTACTAGTTGGCACCCGCGCTAGATACGGCAGGACCAATTTGGGTACGATGTTTAAATGAGTAAAAGTTCCTTCTCCCCAGTTCCCTCACTCCACCCCCTTAATTTTTTAAAAAATACTTTCTACTTATCCAACGCTATTAGGCTACTATGCAACCCAGGACTTCCATTGTAGTTTCTTTTTGCCCAATTGCGTGCTCGCACTTAAGTATCCAGTGCCGCCCCATACTTATACGATAACTTTCCATTTCAGCTGTCACTACAGCTTTCCAGTGGCAACAACAGATGGCGCCCCTTGATAAAACTTTGTTTGCTAATTTTTCCATCTCACCAGATTGTTTTTCATTGTTGCAGGTAGTAGTCAAGGCAATCAAGTACCAATTGTTGCTTTGTTTTTGAAACAATTCAACTAGAGTCACGAAGCCTACATTTAAGAAATACGACATCATATCAAAAACCAAAACTGGTAAAAGGGGCCGCCAAGTTCCGAATGGTTTGGCCCTTCAAAGGAGTGATATCAACACACCAAAACATTCGCCAAGTTAATCGCACTGCTTAATAGTTCGAATGTTAAATGAAAACTATAACAATGCTACTTTCGGTAGCAATGTTCAAGTTTTCATTTAACGTCCAAAGTATTATTCGGTGCGATTAAGTTGGATAATGTTTTGGTGTGTTGATATCACTCCTTTGAAGGGCCGAACCATTCGGAACTTTGGGGCCCCTTTTACCAGTTTTGGTTTTTGATATGATGTCACTCTTTTTTTAATTGTGTATTGACTCAACTCCACTACCGTGCAGATGAGTAATAAAGTGCCTTGTCAACAAGAAATTGGTTTTCAACAATTTGCTACTACCTTTTGCCTATAGGCCGAACCATTCTCAACTTACTCACCTCTTTATTGGCTTTTGGTTTGGTTTTAATTTTGTTGTTATTTGTTGTATTTAGTTAGTTTTGGTGTGTTGATATCACGCCTTTGAAGGGCCGAACCACTCTCAACTTGGTGGCCTCTTCACCAGTTTTTGGCTTTGTTTATTTTCCTTTGTTTTTACACTTGGTGAATTGGACGTGAAGACAACGTTGCAACGTTGTTTAGATTTATCGTGATACACTAGTGTGTGTCTAAGCACGCACGTCAGTATAGACGTTCTCATTGTCGGAACTTTGGCCGTCCAATGAGAGACGATGCCGACAATACTAACAATGGTTTTAACATTATTTTCGTACTTACGCGCCCTCCCACGCTATCCCTGTTACGCCCCAAGGCTCCAAACCATAAAAGGTACGCAGCTCGTATTGTAGTGCACCCATTCGTCCAATTTCATAGCTGGAAGCCTTCCCGTTACCTGGGAATCGATGAATAATCACCCTATGGGATTTAACATGGGGATGAGCGGACTAGCTAGCTAGTAACATATTTTCAACGTTATTGAAGGGCAGATTTTGCATTGAAAGCAGCATAGCTGGCATTCAAACACGAGTTAATTTTTGTCAGGTGGGTCATTGCTCTCGATTTCAACACAATTTGAGCTTTTGTACCACATTATTATTTTCCCCCAAGTACCTGAATGTGCCCAACTATGCTTCAAGATATAAGACACTGAAGCAATGGCGTCGCGCTACAGTGGTTTACAACCTCGACAATTGAATTGATGTGATGTTTGTTGCCTAACTTGGCGCGACACACTAGCGTGTGTCTAGATATTTTCGTACTTACGCGTCATCCTCGTTACACCCCTAGGCTCCGAACCATAAAAGGTACGCAGTTCGTATCGTACTGCAGCCATTTGTCCAATTTTATCCCTGGAAGCCTTCCCGTTATCTCGGTATTAATGAATAATCACCCTATGGGATTTAACATGGGGATGAGCGGACTAGCTAGCTAGTAACCAGTAACACATTTACTACGTTATTAAGGGTCACATTTTGCATTGAAAGCAGCTTAGCCGGCATTCCTACACGAGTTAATTTTTGTCAGGTGGGTCATTGCTCTTGATTTAAAAACAATTTAAGCTCTTGTACCACATTATTTTTCCCCAAGTACCTGAAATGTGCCCAACTATGTTTCAAGATATAAGACACTGAAGCCATGGCGCTGCGCTACAATGGTTTACAACCTTGACAATTGAATTGACGTGATGTTTGTTGTGATGATTGTTGCCTAACTTGGCGCGTCAGCTGCCCGATTTTGAGGCTCTGGAGATTCATAATAAAGAAACTTGGCAAGATTTCGTTTTGGTTTAAACTACGATTTAAGCGGGAACTTGGAACGTTTCGTTTTGGTTCTCAACAATGAATCAACTTTTCACGGGCTGATAATGCAGCTTTCCGTGCTCCCAACCCTGCTGCTGTACCTTACCGTAATTGTGTAGATTAGGAAAGCAGTGACGTAATATTGTGAACTAGCTGTACCCCGGGCGTAAACTACACCGGTCTAGCCGGTTCCCGAATACCTTTACCGGTCGGAAGGAAATGAAAACGGTACCGACATCCTTCCCCCCCCCCCTCCCCTCCCGCATCCCCTCTCCCACCTTTTCCCGCTGGATGGTCAGATTGAGCCACTCCATGGTCACCCCTTTCCCCTCTCCCAGTCCCGGTTCCCCCCCCCCCCCCCCACATTTCCCCATTGTGTGGCCTGTATTTCGGCAGCCAATACCTGCTCCCCCTCCCTTTGAAGTTCAAAGTTTGAAGTTTGAACCAGGGAGTCGAACCGTTATTTTTTCGGTTCGGTTTCTGGTTAAGGTTCGGCTGTATTTTAAATTTCGGTTTGGTTACGGTTCGGTTCGAACCGTTTTTATTTTTTTAATAATAATAAATAAAAATAGTTTGTTGCAAACGCAACCGGAATGGCAAGGACCTGGTGGTCGCTAACTGCCATCCACCGTTAAAATTAAAAATTAAAATTATAAAGTTTAACAGTTTTAAAAAAATTAAAAAGAAGACAATGGCTCGACTGTAGCGGGAGGGTTGATGGAAGTAGGTTGGGGTCACGAATGCCTTACCACCAAGGTTAGACCTACCAGGGACACAATGGTCCCCGACGGCATCGCCAAACGTGAGGGTCAAGTGAGGGGTAATGCCAGGTTTCATTGTCAGTATTTCTAATATAACAATAAAATAATGTACCGTAAAGCTTGGCCAAAGCCACTTGTCAAACCTAATGTAAAACTAAAAATGGAGTTAGGCACTCATAAGAAGTGAGATAAAAGCAGCAGGGTTGTTGGCTAATTATACTGTTCCCTTTGTATTAAAATTGTTTTATCATTAGCGTGAAGAGCAAATGTAGTGGATTTAAATTGTCATTTTATTTTTCTCAGTGGGTCGTATATATTCAGGTCTTTTCAGAAAATATTTAAGGTCTACCTCATTTAAGAGGTGCCGAAAAGTGTTAACATTTTTTGCGGTTACCACTTTTGAAGGGAGCGAGTTCCATGGGTTTACTACCCTCACTGCAAATGATGACCTACGCATCTCTAATCGCGCTGCTGGTTTGTTTAATTTAAATATGTGACCACGTGTATGTCTCATCGTGGACAATTCGAAGAGAGGGATATCAGTGTTAAGGAAACCTCTTAAAATCTTGAAAGTTAGGGTTAGATCCGCCTTCAAGCGTCGTAATTCCAAGGAATCTAAGTTCAATAGCTGGAGGCGGGTTTCATAAGTTAAATTTTTCATCCCGTTTAAAGACTTTGTAAACCGACGCTGAACTGACTCCACGTGGTCGATATCCTGTAAAAGGTTTGGGGACCACACCTGGCTAGCGTACTCCAGTAGGGGGCGCACATAGACCTTGTATGCCCAGAGTAGGATTTTGGCATCTCCAGATGAAAACACACGTTTCATAATGTGTAGCCGATTCAAAGAATTTTTTACTACATAATTGCAATGTACGGTTTGTTTAAGAGAGGACGTAAACCAAACTCCCAAACTTTTCATCATGGTTACATCTGGTAGTGCAGTATTTTCGATGTTATACGTCTGGCACCTGTTAGTGTACCCGATGTGGAAAGTTGTACATTTTGCATTTGCAAGGGGCAGTTGCCATTTGATCGACCATTCATGTAAGTTTGTTATTTCTGTTTGGAGGTTGGCTGAATGTGTCTCATTTAATATTGGTGCGTGGCAAATCAGGTCGTCAGCAAATTTGCTTTGTTCGCAGTTATCTTGGTTACAACTATTTATTTTTTTATATAAGTTATTTTTTTTTTATAAGTTATTTTTGGTTTTAACTGGTTATAACCAGTTACGGTTTTAACCGGTTATGGTTTAACCGGTTTTACTCGGTTACGGTTTTATTACTTGACTGGCCATAATGATTTGCTCGACAACTAACAACGAACAAATAAGTTTGGCCTTAGTTTGCAAATTTGCGTAACTTTCTAGTTGGTTTTTAGTTGCAAATTTGCAAAGCTTTTTGGCTGCTTAGTTTTCAGATTTGCAAATCTTACAAATTTACTGTATTATCAAAGTTAACAGTTTTTTAATGGCGTATCACTTGTTCAGGGCCGTAAAACAAGTAGCTCATACATTTTAACAGAGGTTTACATTGTAGGCTGCCTAACTAAAGTAGTTTTAACAAAAAAAAACAAAAAAACAGAATTCTTTCAAAGCACTTCCTACCGAAACCAGGCAAAGCACTACAGTAAGGGAAATTGCTTAGTGTTCCCCCAACGTCATTGCAGTTTCCACCACCCTATCTTTTTCATACAGGCCTGGTCCGGAGAAGACAATGTCTGGGCCTTTGCTCGACGCTTTCCCCCCTCCCTACCCAGCTTTGGTTCGTATACAACTGTAATTCGGAGAAAGGTTTGGGGGAATGTTACTACAATTTCGGTGTATCATTGTTACCTTACAAACTATTCATGGTCGCGCGAAATATGGCATTGTGGGTGAACCCATGCGGGACATAATTAATCATTGTTATGCTTACTGCTTAGTATAGCATCATTCTAAACGGCATGCCAGCAGTCAATTTTTTTCTGAATCAAACTTAATTTAGCCAAATTGTAACTACTTTCTGCACATTCGTTATTAAAACTTTATTAGTTACTGTTGGTAAATCTGTATCCGTAATTCAGGATGTGAGTATTGCTAAAACAACAATGATGATCCAGAAGTGACGTCAAGCAAACGCGCAAGAACCGAAAAAAAAATAACCGATATATTATTTCGGTTTGGTTACGGTTACGGTTAATGCCACCTGTAAGTTTTTCGGTTCGGTTACGGTTTCGGTTCGGCAATTTCAAACGGTTTTTGGTTACGGTTCGACTTCCTGCTTTGAACCCCTGGTGTTTTGTTTTCTTAGGGAAGTAAATGTCTTTTTTCAATGGAGGACGAAATTAACATTTCGTTTGTTTTGTGACTGATTGTTCACATTGTCGGGCACTCGCTGTATTTCTTTGCCACCGTAGCAAGAATGAACCTGCTCGCCCTCTTGCTAATTGTTACAGGCCACATCCTTGAAAAGATTCAACTTGGCTATAATAGCCAGCAGAAGCAGCAGTTCGTTTGTTACTGATTGTTACACACACACGCGCGCACACAAACGATGAATTTGCTCAGTGCCACCCAAGCCTATCTAGACACACGCTAGTGTGTAGCCGCCAAGTAAACGTTTTATTGTTGTTGGAGCTTAATTGTCAGAGCGTAATTGTTAGAGTGTAATTGTTGTCAGATGGCGGCTCACTAACAGAATGTGTCTTTTAACTGAAACCAACTTATACGTGATTTCAGCATACTGGTGTAAATTCCCCATGCGGTAGAAATCTTTGCAAATCGTTTGAATCAGGTGTCTTCGGTTCAGTAACAAACAAAACGTCAACACGAAAATGTGGGAACGTGTCCTTCATGGAGAAAAAGTGTCCTCAATAACGTTGATTTGTGTTACTGGTAACTAGTAACTAGTGACTAGTAACTAGTCTAGTGACTCGTAACTAGTCCGCAGGCTCCCATGTTAATTCTCATAGGGTATAACGACACGTCTACAGCTCATTAGGGAAAGTTGCCAGATCTAAATTTCGGCAGACAGGTAAAGCGTCATATGGGGAAGTGCCTTTTTCTAAAATGGGGGTTGCAGCTAGAAGCACGTGGCCCTGAAGTGGCTCGTAAGTGCAAAATTATTGTTGTAACCATTGTTTGTATTGTCATTCAACAGTAGATTATAACATGCTTAAGATTTGCACGCTTATCGTTTCAGTACTTATATTGTCAGAATGCACTGTTTTTGAAAATAGGTGGTTCACTAAGAGACAGAATATCTTTTTCTTTTATTGCAAAGGTTTGGTCTTCTTTTTTTTACGGTACACGAATTCAAACTGAATTATCTGCCACACCACGATAAAAGGGACAATTTTGCTGGAAACAAAGATTAAGAAACAAAATGCACATCGTCAGCACGGGGCGTCGGACGAACGTCTAACTGGAAAATCGTCTAATGGGATAATTGTCTAAAATCTGCCTAAAAAAAAAATCTGGAAAAGCATCTAAACGGAATATCGTATAATGGAAAATCATCTAAACGAAATATCTTATAATGGATAATCGTATAGTGGATAAACGTCTAACTGGATCAACGTATAACTGCGGTTTCTGATGTTATATGTATAGCGAGCGCGGTAGCGCGAGCGAGGCAGGGACATTAGACGATAATCCATTATACGAATTTCCAGTTAGACGATAATCCATTATACGAATTTCCAGTTAGACGGTTTTCCATTATACGGATTTCCTGTTAGACGACTTTCCGTTATACTGTTATAAGGTATACGTTCTTCCAATTATGCGATTTTCCAGTTAGACGATTATTCCTCGCCCCCGTCAGCACAGGTGTTCTTTATGGAGAAAAAGTTTCCTCCCAAAACCAAAACCACCCAAAACCAAAACTGGTATAAGAGCAGCTGCCAAGTTTCCAAGAAGGGTCGGCCTTTCAAAGTAGTGATACCATTCAACCAGGGAAAGAACGCCAAGGTTAATCCTATTAGCCAAGTTAATCGCACGGAATAATACTTTGGACGTTAAATGAAAACTTGAAGATTGCTACCGCTCCATAGGAATTGATTAGGTCCTTGCAATTACCATACTGTTACGCTTGTTATTAATTTATTTGGAATGACAATAGCAAATGTGAAATTTATGAATGAGAACATTCATACAATAAAATACTTCCACACAAAAAAGATAGGGGTGACAAGTACACCGTGGGATTTTTTGTACATTCACAGGCCTATGAAAGTCGTGATATCCACCCAAAACCAAAACTGGTAAGAGAAGCCGCCAAGTTTACAAAAAGGGTCGGCCTTTCAAAGTAGTGATATCATTCAACCAGGGAAAGGCCGCCAAGGTTAATCCTATTAGCCAAGTTAATCGCACCTACTAATAGTTCGAAGGTTAAATGAAAACTATTAGATTGCTACTAGCGGTAGCAATCTTTAAGTTTTCATTTAACGTCCAAAGTATTATTCGGTGCGATTAACTTGGCTAATAGGATTGAATGGTATCACTCTTTTGAAAGGCCGACCCTTTTTGTAAACTTGGCGGCTTCTCTTACCAGTTTTGGTTTTGGGTGGATTATATATATAGAAAGATAGATAGATGTATCACACAAGTTCTATTTTCTCCTTCAACATACTGATTGGAATAAATTATTATAAAACGTTGGTTGAAATATTTCAATTATCATAAATTTTGTAAACCGACTTATTGCGATAATTGTACTATCGAAATTTCATTATCGCCCATCCCTCTACACCTTCACTATCGTCAAGGTTGTTTGATGTCGACCTATAGTCTTAAAAGAAAATGGTGGGAAAAAAAAGTGCACTTAAAAATTCAATGAAAGGGTTGCTTAAACATCTTGTGCACATTTATTATTTTTTTTTACTGAGAAAACTAAAGTAATGGCACTTTCCAAAAGTAGACTAATTGATATTTCGTTCTCAAAAATATCTTAGTCATCATGAGTGTGTTGCCGCTGTAGAATGTGGATTATCGGGTCGCTTGAGTAGACAGTTTTAAATTGGTCAACACAAACGTGGGGATAAGGGCAATTTGGGGATGGTGCAAAAGTAAAATCTAAGACCCCAAAAGACTCAACAATTTTATGTAAAAATTTGTCCCCCCCCCCCCTTCCTTCTTTGAATTTAGGGCCTCCTTCCTCCTAGGCACCTCTTGCACCCTTTGCACCTCTCATAATTGCGGCACGAATACTGAATAATGACCTAATATTCGGCCAGTTCGTTAATTAAACATACGACATCGATTAAAATGTCTGATTATACTGAATAAGAGTCACACTAATTGACCAGGTAGTCAATGCTGATAACATTTGTAAAGAAATAGGTAAAGGTCAATGAACATCATCGCCTTTTGAAAAATTTCCCCTCGCCCTTCTAGGCCTGAGAAAACTATCATCGCCCATTTTTTCCAGAAGTTAGGAATGTTTGAAGAAAATTAGTCACGAACACTAAAGAGAAATGCTTAGGCTACCTAAACGTTCTGCATCAAAATTGCAATAATTATTCAACTAAATACCAACAAAATTACTCTGCTGTATCAAGAACAGTGTTATTCGGCCAAAATCAATATTCATCTGAATACAAAATATTTTGGCCAATACCGACTGATTACCAAATATTGGGCGCATCCCTAGACGGGGAATTCTTGCTAGACGGGGAATTACGTAGATAAGAAAGGCCACAAAGGAACTGCAGTTGTACATCCGACGGCTGAGTGCCCTTGAAGCCCTCAAGTATATTTAATGACATCGAAATAATTGTAGGAAACTACACTTGGGAGTTGTGATGTGCTAGACAGCACCATGATCCCCCAGTGCTACAAACCTGTTCTCGCATGGATGAACAACGTCAGTAAGCGCTAACATAAAACTTAAATGAACAGCCCATCTAACACCTTTCTTTCCTTTGGACTTTGCCCCTCAGATTAAAGGGCATGCAGATAAAGACATTTATACTGGAATGTTTCAATAACATTTCAACACACTTAATACAAAAAGAACACATGAAAACCAGTTCATAAAATATTATTGTCCTTTTCTACTTTTGGTACCATTTCTTACCACTAGATGTCATTGTCAAAGCGACTGCGAAAACTTTACGACCGTTTAAAAAACTCTTGGCAGTTTTCGGAGTTGATATTGTTTGCTTTTAGGGTCGAATGTTTGTCAATTTAAAGAAAATAATTAAAAACACGCAAATAAACAACGACATCTAGTGGCAAGACGTGGTACCAAAAAGATAAATATAGAATTCTTTTTTAATATAGCATAAAATGTTGTATGCAATGGACTTCAACTGTTCTTTTTGTATTTAAGAATTTTAAAAAAGCATATTGTTAGAATACCAAAGTGTATTCCGCTTATGTATACAGGATGATTGTCTTAAAAATAGGCCTGTAAGATGTAGGCCTATAAAGTCTTTATTTCTAGAGGTGGGGGTGGAACCCAAAGGCAAAGATATTCATTTTCCTTTTTTTCCCCTCGTGAGAAACTGTTTAGCTACATTCACTTACATTTAACCATGTAAATGTTGCAAAAGCTATTTCGAAGCAGGATACACAACGATGCTCGAATCATACTGACCACAGGGTTTTCCATGTGATAAAAGAACTAACACTTGAAAATTAAACGAACGTCAATTGTCACATACCTTGTTGTTGGTATGTTGTTCGCCAGCACGGAAAACAACTTACCAACAACAAGGTACATCTTTCTAATTTTCAAGTGTTCGTTTGGCAACACATGGAAAATATGAGATTTGATAAGTCTAATGCTATTTAATTACATTCATTTTCTTTTACCACAAAACCTGACATAGGAGTCTGGGCCATCCAATGGCGAAAAATCGGCAAAAAAAAATGTGTTCATTGCGTAAAATTATCTATGCAATGGATATCAATCTTTCTTTTTAGCCCAACAATTAACCACGTACACAATGAAAATTGCCGATATTGTCCATGAGAATATAGTGCAATCAAGGTGAGTAAAAAAAGGTGAATGTTGGCTTCTCTGCTGTACAGTCATGTGCACAAGTAATGGTGCATTACACCAGGAGCTTTTAAATGCACAGGTAGTATCCATGTTGTAACTCTCTCGCATCATGTTCCATCGCTTGTCAGTCTGGGAGAGAAGCTGCAGGTCTCGACCATCATCACCATAATCTTATTTACCATAACAACTCTTTAAGAGGCGTTAACTTCCTGCCTGTGCAGGGCCGGGCCAAGATCAGCGAATGGGAGGGGGAGGCAAAGCGTAATTTGACGACCCCGTCAGATGTGCCTCCCCCCCCCCCCCCCGGGTTTCACTCTTCATATTTTCTGGCAGTGAGTTTCCGGCAGTTCTGATTGTCATGGTCCCTGTTGAAAGTTCAGCGCCTCCCTGCCTCCCCCATATGGTTCTGATTGCATTGCCGCGGCAGGTGCGCTAATGATTACAAAATGAAAATAAATACTTCATGGCGGTTAGCTTATTTGATTTTTTTTTTTGCGTGTCCGAATTTTCGTACGGGTTATATTTTATACAACAGCGAATTGTCGTACTATCTGTATAATTTTTTAACCGAATTGTCGGGGATCGAATTGTCATGAATCCATTTGAATGGCTTCACAGCATGGACTCAGAAATCGTCGCATTTTCGGCCGAGTAGCTCCCCCCCCCCCCACCCTACCCTACTCAAGAGACGCAGATCAACTCTAACCACATTGTACGTATACGTCTCATGAACGTAAACTACAACCAAATTTGTATTCTAATGAACTAAAGTTTATTTTTGTTTTCTTTTGTCAGTTACTTGCAATTGTAATTCACCACAAACCTTTTTAGTTAGGTCTGGTCATGATGAATAAAGCAATAAATTCGATATTTGTACCGATGGTACAATTTTGCCAAAACAGTCAAATCGAAAAAATATCAAGTTGTCCCAATTTGATGGCCGCGCTGCAACTTTTAAGAATAACCATTGATGCCGTAATTGAAGCAGGGGTGGTAATGAGAACCAACAGGTCAAATCATTAACTTTCCGAAAAACGAGGCCCTAACTACACAAATCATAAGAGAAAGACAGGGAGAAATTAATTAAAACATTAAGATGATATTTGCATAGTCGGACTGGCCAGTAAAGGGCGTCTGTGCCATTTGGAGGAACGATACGGGCACCGTGTTTTTCTAGAAATGTGCTTGTACACCTGATTAAGTGAAACCTCAGCTATGAGGCCTTGATGAAGCGCTGCATTATATGTTCACCAAGCAAGGTTTTGGGACAAACCCATATTTCTTTCATGAATGATTCCACTGTGATTTCATGCTTTTGATTTCATTGCATTCTTTAAAACACCTGCGACATGCCAAAGAATTTTTTGGTCGATATTCACAGTTTTAACAGAAAATATGTCCTTGTACGGTGTGGAGGAAGGAGGGGGGAAGGTTACATAAAGGGGTTGAAAACTCCCAACTGAATCGATCGGAGGGAGGGAGAGAGAGAGAGGGGGGGAGAGAGAGGAGAGAGAGAGAGAGGAGAGAGAGGAGAGGAGAGAGAGAGAGGAGAGAGAGAGAGGAGAGAGAGAGAGAGAGAGGAGAGAGAAAGAGAGGAGAGAGAGAGAGAGGAGAGAGAAAGAGGAGAGAGAGAGAAAGAGAGAAAGAGGAGAGAGAGAGGAGAGAGAGAGAGAAAGAGGACAGAGAGAGAGAAAGAGGAGAGAGAGGACAGAGAGAGAGAGAAAGAGAGAGGGGAGAGAGAGGAGAGAGAAAGAGAAGAGAGAGAGGAGAGAACGAGCGCAAGGAAGAAGACGACGTCGAACAAAAGCTCAAAGACAACCACCCCCCAGAAAAAGAGGGAGAGAGAGAGAAAGAGGAGAGAGAGAAAGAGGAGAGAGAGAGAGAGAAAGAGGAGAATGAGAGAGAGAAAGAGGAGAGGAGAGAGAGAGAGAGGAGAGAGAAAGAGAGAGAAGGGTTAAGTACCTGAAAGGACAGGTAAACAGTAGGAAAGCATCCGAAATAGGGCAAGAAATTTCTTATGACTGAGGGTAGGGGAGGTAAGAAGTATTCGAGAGGGGCAAAAAAGTGTGACAGCCAAAGGGCACTTGTGCCATGGCACAGTGGTACTATTGCCAATCCGAGCCTGAGTCATAGAAACCCTGAGTGAAAAAAGGAAGGCAATCTTAGGGTACGCACACAGTCCAGGGAAAATTCATAACTATTAAATACACGGTACACGTACCTTCTTTTTTTTTTATACAGACTTTAGATGTTCTTGCATCATTTTCTCTTTTTCTGCACGTTTTTGTTCTTGTCTGGCCCTGGGCCCCCGAGTCCTTTTGCTGACGCTTGTCAGTGGAAAATCTTCCAGTCAAATATTGCCCACGTTTTTACTAATAGCTTCCCTACTTACAGAGGGTTATCAGTCACATGGCAGGCATGGGCAATACCAGACCATGACAAGGTTACTGCTAGTTGATGAATTTCTACTGGTGACTCTTTTTTATCTTTCATTAGCCTATCCTTTCTTATAATCGCTAGCCATTTAAAGAACATTAAAAAAAAATACCCCAAAAAATCTAATGTTCTACCTGTTTCTAAATTTGAACACCCGAATTTGGCGCCTCCGTTAGCCATTTTTTATTTGGGGGGGGGGGGGGGGGGAAGCCAATTTTGGGTGTTCAAATTTAGAAACAGGTAGAACATTAGATTTTCTTGGGGTAATTATTTTGTAACTCTGGGAAGGACATATCTCAAGCATACCAAATATTTTAGAACTGTGTTAAGTTTCTCTCCTCACAGGTAATACTGCAGTAGGACAACCTGCAATGCAAGGGAGATAACACAAGCGGTAGAATCTTAGGCAGATTTAGCACATTTTTGGATAGGAAAACTTTAAAAACATTAAAATGCCGGATGCCACCAGTTAATTTTTGTTCCTACTGCCTAACGAAAATATCAATTACATGTAAATTCTTTCCCTTTAAAGATAAACTTATAATAAATAGCTGCCAGCTCGGTAACCTAGTGTGGATATGTCTGTTCACCCCTCCTATAAAAACGCCGAGGCGCGACGTGGTCTCATCTTTTATTCCTCTCAATATGTCATGGTGGTGACTCAAGAGGGGAGGTAGGGGAGGTATACGCAAAGTATATTTTCGTTAGGCAATAAAACAAAAATTAGGCGGTGACACCCAGCATTTCAATGTTTCTGTCTGCCGTTCGAAAATATATACATTACCAGTAAATTCTAGCATTTACAGCAGACCTTGTCAAAAAGGCAGCGGGCACCACATGACAGGTCCCCTAGGGTTACGAGCTGCCCCCCCCCCCCCTTAAAAAGTGTTACGAACTTTGCGCTGTATGTAAGAGACCGAAGACAATAGGAAAAGGGATCTGACGTTGTTCCTCATTGTATCATTATTTTTAACTTTTTTATATAATGAAAACTGTACATGTAAGGTCTCGCGTTACTGTGACGTAGCGCTTAAGGGGGTTGGAGGACACATCTCGCAGCAACAATGGGTCCCAGGCGATGTAGTCCATTGGCCTGCGTGGCCATCTCCCTATGGTAGTGCGACGTGAAGACGGGTGTGCTTCTCCATGATGCTGCCTCAAGGATTGCACGGACCGGAGCGTTCCTGTGGAGAGCCGAAGACAGAGAGAAGGCCCACAGTTCATTAGCTGTAATCCTGATGTTGTTGCAGATGCAAGTGATGTCCTAGGCTTCGTAGGTGCTCATGATGACCAACATGAGCCAAGTTGCGATTGTTCTGGCAAAGGTCTCGATAACTACAGTCAAGGGGACGAACAGCTGATTGTGGTCCTTGCAAAGTTCGTTGTAGTCCATCTTTTGTCTGTAGAAGCATTCATCTCGTACCAGACAGTGGAGGCACCCAGGGTAGCCACCAATCATCTTGAAGAGTGCTAGACTGATGATTGGTTGGGACGGTTCGCAAGATTTTTGAGTCATTGCTCGAAGGAGGACCTTGGCGTGCAGGAAACCGCCGTGAAGTCAGGGGAGAAAAAAAGCAAGAAGCCAGAGCGATGGACAATGCTGGTACTCCACTACAATAAAGGCTAGCTGCCAGTTGTCAAGAACACGGTCTTTGCGGGCGAGGAGGTTCATGCTGCAATCCGAGAGAGGCTCGTTACGTTCCTTTATGAGAGAGCCCAGGGCGATGGACAGGTCCCAGCGTGTAAAGAGTGGCGAATCGTTGATCGCTCGGCTGCCAGGGAAATGAGGAGGGAAGGGATGCTAAACCGTCGATAACGTTAGTCTATCTTGCAGCTTTGAGGACAGAGTTTAAGGCTGAGCGACAAACTGGGATTGCTGATCCTTAAAGGCATTCCTTCAAGGCATTCAAGGAAAGTCAGGAACTCGTGCAAATGGGGAACGATTGAACTGACTTTCCCCAAGTAACGCCAATGAAACCACCAACTCCAGTGGCTGTTGTAAAGGCTGATGGTGGATCCCTAATGGATTAACCAGAGATGCTGATGGCTGGCTCGTCAAGAATTTCTACCACCCTGAAGAGTCCAATGACCGAAGCCAAGGGTACAGAGCGCCGGAGCGCGGGTGGAACTGTGTTCCTTTTCGTGATGACAGGTGATTTGGAATGTCCAGCAGACTTCCCAGGCGGTCGATAAGAGGACTCAGAGAAGTCGAAGGAACCACGTTGCGTTGAGGTTCAATGCGGAATAGAGAGCAACATCACAAAGGAGAAGGGACGAGGTGAAAGGAGCGTTGGTCAGCCAGTGCAGAGAATGAGAGGCAGTGAAGCATGTCCTCGTGAAGATAAGACAAGGAAGAAGACGACGTCGAACAAAAGCTCAAAGACAACCACCCCCCAGAAAAAGAACCAGAGGGATTAGCCCCTCCACGTGTCAAGGCGAACTTTAAAGCATGACAGGTTGGGTGCTGAAACAACAGAAACAGGCAGAGAATTCCATGGGTTAACAACCCACTTACTGAAGAAGGGTTGCGTAATATTGAGCGGGGATAATTTCCCCCGCAATTCGAGTACTGTTAGGTCTGAGAAGATACAAATTAGAATAGACAATATTCAAAAGACCATGAAGAAGCTGGTATGTAAGAATGGCATCTCCCCTATCAAATCTTTCTTATATAGAAAGCAGATGGAGGCACTGAAGACGATCCGAGTTACGTCAGTTACAGACAATTGGGCACCATTTACTGAGTCTACGCTGGCACTTTTCAAGTTTATCAAGGACTCAATGAGAGAGGAATAACAAGGGCGACAAACTTGTGAACAGTAGTCAAGGACA
>JAHWFP010270922.1:0-40360 GCA_023313725.1 Lithobius niger | reverse complement strand
TACATTTTAACAAGTAAAGTAAAACTTCAATCATATAACCTTTTTTTTATGACAAACTTGACATCCTGGTTTTTAATGTAAAATATAATTGTACAACGTATACTCAAATTCGTACAGTATAAGTAATGAAGCCTACAAAGGTTTCTTTCAGAAGTGCAGTAACAATAATTTAAATAAAGCCAGATAAACAAATTGTATAACATGAAGCGAGAGAAAGAGTTTAATACTGTCACAAATGCTTTAAGACACTGCCTCTCCTCCACAGCTTGCTTCTTAATTGCTTGATATGTGCTAGTTCCAAGTTAATGAAAAATTTTACATGGCTTGCTTGTTTTAACTGTACACCATGATGCTAACATTTAAATGCGTTTTACCATAACATTTGAAACAAAAAAATACATTTGAAACATCCAACATTGAAATAATGCAAAATAAAAGCTAAACGAAACGAAACTGGATGAATGGACGCCGAAGACGATGTAAGAGGCAACCGGCTCTACCCCGTGAAAGGAAGTATATTACCAGGCTGAGTGACATTATGACTTTGGCAATCAAAATTGTTTCACGGTGAGGAGAGAATTTCCATCCTCAGGCTGTTCCACCTTTTACCACCGACGCAGCGTCATTTTGAGTGGAATGGCTTAGTCATTTTCTTCATTTGTAGCTTTTATTTTGTATTATTCCAGCTATTTTCACAAAGGTTTTCTGTTATAATGTTTTTTTTTACATGATTCTTAGTGGTAGCATCTCTTAGGCCATTTCCGTTCATAACAACATTTATAAAGCATGAGGTTATTATAGTAGAAATGAATACTCATGCAATTTTTAATTGTAAATGCTGAGGAACTTGCTATTCATAATTATAGTTAGCGGCCGTACTCGCTGTTTAAAGGTAAATGCTGAAGTGCAGTTAAAGGGTGCTGCTATCTTCCGTAGTAAAAATGTCTGTGCAAGGTTATTGTTATATGAATATAACTAATTTTTGACTTTTGATACTTACTGTAACAAAGTCTCTGTGACACTGATTGTCAAGAGATTTTCGGTTGGCCACCACTGTGTAGCTTTTGTAGGAACGAGTGTACAAAATGTCAACTAAGAATATACATAATGAAACAAAAACATTATATTACACAACACAATGGTATAATGATGCAGTACAGACAATAATTTTATCGACTTCCACGAGAATAGACAACTTCGAATTACCTAAATGTTTAAGCTGAAAGAAAGAAAAAATTCTACAAATTGCTCTACTTTTGGCAAAGTTAAATTTAAGCAATAAAGTGGGTGACTGTTCAACGGTTCACTAAACTTTTCATTTGAAGTTAATATCATACAATTATACTCCTCTAAATTAACACACAACCTAATAATGTTTATGAAGTAGAAACAGCGAAGTACAACATGAATTTTTGATGCTGTTCAGTTTATTCTATTTCAGATTATGTTGTGCGATTTTCTCGTAATGTCAATAGCAAGTGATGAATGTAAGTGATACCATCTGAAAATTGATTGTTTACTGGCTAGCCACAGCCAAATGTTCAGACAGTCCTGTTATTTTATGGTCGAATTCAAACATTGTCGGATTGGCTCGCCAAGGAATCCGGGAATCCCGGGGAAGATTTTGACTACAGGAGGCCTATTGCTGTGTGTCTCCTGTAGTGGCTTTCCTGTAGTGTATCATGTAGTGTGGGCTTCCTGTTGGTCTCCTGCAGTTAGGGGACGCCTATAGTGCGAAAGAATTCAAATCAGCACAACAACATTCTAACTGATTTACAAGTGTAAAAAGAATCGAAACCATATCAAATCTCGTCTGTCTCATCTGCACTGCAAAGTTTTCGTTTAATTTAACTATACGTTTGCTATTTTTTTATGCGTCTGAAACCTAACCATAGTTTGTTTCAGTATCAGTTTGCAGAGCCATCGCAACTCCGTGTCGATGTTAACCCCTAGGATACGTCCCTGCAATACACTCTGATGATTAAGCCATTACTCTGTTCTATGACCAAGTAAAACCTTTCTGTAAATGCACAACTGCACAGAAAGCAACTGCATAGACTTCAACAGATATTAATAATAACCATGATTGCTGAGTGATAGAATACTTCAGCCGAGCTGCTGGATGATCTGTTGGTGCCAGATAGGGTGAGTGAGAACATTCAATAGCTGCGAGACCTATACTGACGCATACTTTAAATGATCTTTGAAAGACTGTGTGGTATGGTGACAATACACAAAAAAGGTACTGTTTCTGATCCTTAAAATTATAGGCCTGTATCATTCCATTATACTGAATGATCTATTTAGTTTTTTCCGAAGACAATTGACAACCTTGTGAGTGCTCTCTGCACTCGAGCACTGTAAGTCGAATTCTGACTGAGGGATCTATACAGATGTTGTTTTCATTGATTTTTCTAAATCGTTCAATTAATGAACAAACCCAAATATGTTTTTCAAGCACACGAATTACTTGGACTGTGCATAATCTCGATAATCTTTCACACAAAGTTGTTGTTGGTGAATCAGGAAACCGTTCTCTGATGGATGGTAGAGGTGTGACATAAGGGTCGATCCCAGGAACAAGTCTTTATATTATAATACATTAATATTCTCATATTAGATCAATCTTCAACGTCTTCAAGTTCTTTAAGTATGCAGATGGTGTGGAAACACAGTAAAGGTAACACTACACCTGAATGTGAATCGTTGACCAATGAAATGAAAATATTGGCAGCTGATCATTAGCACGGCGTCTGTCAATTGCTGTGGACAAGAGTCATGTTCTCAATACAAGAAGAGTAAAAAAAGCTTTCTTTAATAGTTGTTGGTTTCTAACACATTCAAGATCAAAAGTTAAAAACCTTGGTATTTGGCTTACTAGCTAATATTAAATGGCAAATCAACCACCGACAATGATTATCCCTTACATTTTGAGCATATATGCTGCACATACAGTCGCGGCCAAAAGGTTTTGCAGCTGAAAGAGCGCTAATAATAGGCCGCATGGGGCATGAGTGTGCGCTTGCTAATTGGTGGCTCGAGCCTGCATTGTTGCCCGGCAAGCATTTTTCAAGTAAACTACGGTAGTCTAGAATGATTTAGAAAAAACGGGATTCCAAAATTAACGGGATTCCAAAATTTAGCTTGTTTATACAGTAGTATTTTAATACGATTAGTAATGTAAGTAAAGGCTTCACAATTCTTTTAGAAATACTAGATATAAAAAATAACACTGCATCTCTTAGACCGATCCTAAATCCTTGAAAAGTATTTTTAGCTTTTCCGAACGCTATTCTGAAAGCTTTATCGTATTTTTAATCTTCAGGAGATTCTGTTTGAAGGTGAGCATTAAGATCTACATAAAATATAAATACTCACGGAAAAAAAAACGTTTGCAGTCTAGATAGACTGAAAGTTGTAAAATGGTTTCCAAAAGTGAAAAGGTAACATCACTGCAGTGCGGAGCTTTAAAATGATTCGGGAGGGATAAACACCCAGCATATTAAGGTTAGCACATATACCTTCTGTTACAAAATTTGCCGAAAACCTATAGATAAAATATTTTTAAAATCTTTGTTTGGCAAGTATTGGGCTTAAGTGTCATAGTTTACTTATGGAGGAATTGTTACTTTCTATGAATTAATCTACCACTTCATTCAAAGCAGTGTTCCACGTCAGGCTTCACTGCACTTCACTCGGTTAGAATGGCTTTTCGCAGCCAAATTTCGTCGTGTGGTGTAATTAGGAAACTGGCTTTGGGCCTATTACATGCAGAGCAGCTTGAAAGATAACTGGTTCGATCTGTAATGCTAAGAATGACTTGTGTACCAAATTTCCTTGTTTTCCTCGATCGACAAGAATTTGTTGGTCAAACATTAGGGTGGGGCCACGAATGGGGGGGAGGGGGTTTGGCGGGTCTTGGGGTCTTGAACGGCTAACAGTGGCATCTATACACAAAATTCCTTGCTTTCAGCTCAATCTGAAGAGTTTTTTGGTCAAGTCTCAGGGAGAAAGCAGAGGGGAGGGGTGCTGGGGGCCCTTGTGGGGTGTCTCATGGGCGTTCCATGAAAGACTCAATTTGTGCTGCTAAGAATGATTTGTGTACAAAATTTTATCCCAATAGCTCGATCTGCAAGAATTTGTTGGCCAAGCCTCAGGGAGGGGGTACAGGGGGTGCTTGGGGGTTTGGGTCTCTGGGAGCCCTTGTGGGTATTTCATTGGGAGTTCCATGATTGGTTCGATTTGTATTGCTATAAAGAATGACTTGTGTACCAAATTTCACACTTTTAGCTCGATCAGCAAGAATTTAATGGTCAAGTAAGGGGGAGGGGGGAAGAGGGTGGGGCCTGGGGGCCGGGGGGCAGTGTATTTCATGGGTATTCCATAGCTGGTTCAATTTGTACTGCTAATAATGACTTGTATAAGAATTTTTACGCTTTTACCATCATCTGCAAGAATCTGTTTGCCACTCTCAGGGAGGGGGGACAGAAGATTCAGGGGAGGGCGTTGGGTCCATTGGGGTATTTTATGGGGAGTTCCATGACTGGTTCGATTTGTACTGCTAAGAATGACCTGTGTAGCAAATTACATACTGTTAGCTCGATTTGGAAGAATTTGTTGGTCAAGCCTCAGGAAGAAGGCAGAGGGGAGGGGCGCTAGGGGCCTTGTGGGGTGTTTCGTGGGGTCCCACGGCTGATTCGATTGTGTGCAAAATTTCATGCATGTTGCTTCGTTACACTCCATTAGACTTATGTAAAATTTGCAAAAGTTTTGATTTAGTTTGAAATAGTGGCCATAATACAGAGAGAGCTAGTTGTTTTAAGTTTGAGCAACTAGTTTTAATACAGACAGTAATTTAAATAAGGAAATAAAGTCGTTTACATCATTCACCAAGGTTAGTTTTGACTAAACATAAAATAAATCATACCTAAAGAAATAGGATACACCAAAAAGCAAACATGTTTAAAAAATACCAGTTTGAATTCATGAGAGCTCACCGTTATTTATAATGTAAACAAAACAAAACAAAAAACAAACTTGTATGCTAATTAAGCTCTATGCAAATGTAGTCAACTTCATCTTGTATTGAAGACGTTTTGTAACTCGTTGCTTAGTTAAACTCTATTCTAATTTACTGCGTTAGTAAGACAGTTGTGTTATGACAAGTCTATTTTGATGTAAACTACTGTCCTTGAATGTCAATTTCTAAACTAGGGCATTTCCAGCAGCACGACTTTCTGCCAATGGCCGTGGCAAGCTTATTTTTTTCGCTTTTGTTTAAGAGTTGGACTGTATCCTTCGTCAAGTTGGGGGCAAAATTGTGTGGTGGCAGAATTGCGATTGGGGCGTAAAATATCGGTGGAGTGTAATTGCGGTGGGGGCTTAAAATTGCCAGTTTGCGCCCCCGCCTCTAACCTCCACGACAAATTCCTAGCCATAGCCTTGTTTCTGCCAGTGTCCGCGACACCAACTATGTTAAGAAAAATTGTCCGCATCCAACCCAATATTTTTCTTCAGTGCTTTAACGTATTATTTTGGCTCTTCTGCCAGTGAAAAGTTCTCGCCAAGACGATTAGAACAGTGTACTGAAACATCAAAATCGGTTAACAATTTGCGAAACTGTGCAAGTTTGGGAAAATACGACCACAGTGTGGCACTTCGCTGATGTCGTCATTAGTGTGTCATGCTAAGTTTACCACGGGGGGTTGGGGGGGTGTTAGGAAAAGTAGCTAATTGCGTTCCAGGGGAGTGCTAAATTGTCACCGGTTTTTACACAAAGAGTATCCAGTCCAGTTACAGAAACAATTTTCGTCGGGCAAAGGAAGGTATATGGTCCATCCTCTGGCAAAGAATCTCTAAAAAAAACTTAAGCGAAAAATTTGTTCTTTTTTTCTCAAGTATGCCCAAACGTTTTGAAAATATGCTTACACCTTTGCCCATGGTATAAGCATTAACTATTAATAAGGGTTAACTATTCTTTCCAATCGTCCTTTTAGCTGCAAATCATTGCAGTGAGTAATGGCATTGCAGCCTGCTACCGTTTAAAATTTATAGGTTTTGTTTGCGTTGCATGCAGACCTGCGAGCGGCAGCTACAGCTGGCAATTAACAAAGTCCAGACCTGTGCGGTAAGTAATGGTTTCCGGTTTTCTCCGGACAAGACTGTGTGCATCCACTTTTGCCGCCAACGAACACTGCACCCGGATCCTTGCCTGTACTTGGGACAGGCACAAATTCCTGTTGTCCCACAGGCACGTTTCCTGGGTCTGGTGTTCGATTCCAGGTTGTCTTGGCTTCCACACTTACGTCAGCTTAAAGACAAGGCTTTGCGGGCGCTTAACATCTTGCGGGTCCTGTCGGGCACTTCATGGGGTGCCGATCGCGCTGCCATGTTGCGCCTCTACCGAGCCCTTGTCCGCAGCAAACTTGATTATGCGTGTATGGTCTATGATTCGGCTAGTGACTCCACTCTCCGGATGTTGGACACTGTGCATCACAGTGGCCTGCGTGTGGCGACTGGGGCTTTTCGAACTTCTCCAGTGGTCAGCCTCTATGCTGAGGCCTCGGAGCCACCTTTGGCCATTCGTCGGCGACAGCTTGCCATTCAGTATGCTGTGCGTTTGCGTGCTGTGCAATCCAGTCCTGCTTGGTTCATGATTTTTGGGCCAGACTTGCGAGTCGGTAGACGCAGGGTGGGTAAGGGTGATTTCCGCGATAGGCTCCAGCAGTCCTGTCAGGAGATAGCCTTTGAAATGCCCTGCGTCTTGAGGCTTGGGAGAATGCCAGTTGCCCCTTGGCTTGTCCCAGGTGGCAGTTTCATTTTTGCTCTGGCGTCCCTCCCGAAGGGTTCCACTCTACCAGCAAGGTACTTATAGGAGTTCCGGCGGCTGAGTTCTCAGTACGCCGGTTATCTGCGCCTGTTTACTGATGGGTCGAAGTCCGACGTTGGCGTGGCATGTGCTTGTGTGTGTAAGGGTGTAACGGTTGCCCATCGCCTTCCATCAGGCTATTCTGTGTTCTCTGCAGAGATTTTGGCTCTTGGTTTGGCGGTGGAAGGGATCCTTGACCTTCAGGGCACGCATTTCATTGTCTTTAGTGATTCCATGAGTGCCCTGGAGTCCTTGGCGAATTACAATCCTCGGAACCCCTTGACACAACGTGTCCAAGCTTTGCTTTCCCGCTTGCCTGGCCAGCGGAAAACCGTGCTTTTCTGCTGGATCCCGGGCCATGTTGGGATAGCAGGGAATGAACAAGCTGATTCTGCTGCGAAAGGGGCCCTTTCTGGCCCTCTCGGTAGGGATCTCAGCCTTGTTCCCTCAGATGCCTTTCCAACTCTGCGTCTGAAGTTACACGCTTTTTGGCAAACCTTGTGGGACAGACAGGACGGTAATAAGTTACGGGCCATTAAAGGCACTGTCGAGGAGTGGCACTCGGCGTGTCGCCGCAGTCGCCGTGAGGAGGTTGTGTTGGCCCGTTTGCGAATTGGTTACACCCGACTTACTCACTGTTTCCTTTTGCGGGGGGTTGACCCTCCTGAATGTTCTTGGTGTCGACGGCCACTTACGGTCCGGCACTTACTTGTTGATTGTCGCCATCTTGATGGTGTTCGTCGTCGGTTCCATCTTCCGCATGACATTGCGCGTCAGTTGGGCGATAAGTCTGTCCTCCTGTCCGGTGTTTTTCAATTTTTGCAGGAGGTACAGATGTATGACAAGATTTAGATTAGGGGTTTGAATAACATCTCTGTAATGTGTGGTGCAGTGGCAACCCGGACCACTGCACTGTGACTGAGGTTGGCGCTAATGACAAAGTTGTCGACGCGCCATTAAGCCTCAATCCCCCCCCCTCTTTTGCAGCTAACTCTTCGATTCTGAGATATACGGTACAAATTAAGTTTATTGTTGGAAGTTAATAAACCTCATATTCTTCCGTAGAAATTGGCGACAATGACTGCAATTTCATGTCATCGTCCAACGTGATTACGGTTCGTGCAGGGTATTGTTGGAGCGATGCAATGTGCAAAACCGTTTGGCCCCTACTGTACATCTAATTCATGAATTCGTTGGTCCAGTATGGTCTCCATTTATACTATAGTACAGAGAAGCAATTGAGGGAGTGCAACATAGATTTACAAGATCAGTTTGTAGTCTTCACTCATTTAACTATTAGAATGTATGAAGCTCTCAGGAGATGGGACCGTCGAATCAAGACAACTTAAGGGTGATCTTATATTGACCTATTGTACGAGGTGCATGTGCCACTAAGAAACAATGAGTTAAATAATTGTAGGGATGGTTAACTCGATTATCTATTCTTTTCCCAATCGTTTGGTTGGGCCTTGGAATAGCCTACTCAATGAGCCTGTGAATGTGCATAATTTAGAATAATTTAGGAAAAAATGACGGAATTATAGTATGGCGGGATTCTTGGATTTTTTTTAAGCGGTCAGATGTAGCACACCTTTTTGTTTTTTAGTATTAGGTATTTATTAGTATAGGATTAGCATAGATTTTATATATAAAATGTTGTTGATCTACAGCAGTACCCGCCAAAACTGCGGCCTGAAGGCTGCATGAAGCCCTCCTGTCTACAATTGCTGCTCGAATTAATGTTTATTGTGGGTCCCGCGGCAGCTCAATCCCTTTAAGTGAACGTTACTTTTACGTATCAAGACTTTTGTAAAAAAAAAAAAATTGTTATAAAGTAAAAATGATAAACTAAAGTTGTTATTAGTAGTAGAGAAAATAGGGAAAAGCAATCCTTTTTGAGCAACTCTTAAAAAAAACCCTGCGTATTGGCGTTTTTCCCCTACTCCTATGATCATGTTTTTTGCTGATTTTTTTTACAGAGGTGTTGCTAGTGGGTCATTTTCACCCCATGTGTTATTTTATGGAGGTGTCTTTTCTAGGATGGGGTTCGATAGTGAAGCTTCCTACTAAGTGGGGTGATGCAAATGTCATGAAGAACCATGCTTTCGGTCCCCCCAGCATTCCTGCTGTGCTGAGAGCTTTTTCATAGTGGCAAAAAAATATTGCAAAATTCTATGTATCCAAAAACCTGGTATTTTTAGAGGCAATAAAGAAGCTCTAATATTTTCCTCAATATTGACTGCTTCTGCAGATTGACAAGGCTTCTGCAGATAGTTTTCCACCTCTTCTCACGAGAAATATTCAACTTTGCATCTCTTGCACTGGAACCTTGAAGCCACCTCGTAAGTAACGAGGTGGTTTCAAGTTTCTAGTGCAACAATATGCAAAGTTTAATTTTTCTCGCGAGATGCTTGTGGAGGAATCGTTTCTTCCTTCGATGAACTTTTTAGGCGCACAACAACTGATACGATGGAAAAATGATTATACCTGAAAAAAAATCAACTTTGGCAGTATATATTACCACGAAGTCTGTTGGAAATATTTCCACAATTTGGAAAAAGCTACGGTTCATACCAGGATTTTACATTCGTCTAATGTTCTTCCAATGTACTGGTTTCCACACCAGAAGATTAAAAAAGGACCAACAATGATTGATGAAGAAGCAAAACACGATCTTCCAATGTTTGACAATGAGATTTTCCCGTGTCAACACTGCACGAAGACGTTCGGGAAAGGACGTATAAATGAAGGCATGAAAGATGCCACAAAGAAAAGCGTAACACAACCTGTAAATCGTGCATTGGGACTTACTCTAACCTGCCCACATGAAAATGGCACAAGTGTGGCGGGGGTTTCAAAAAAACGTGGAAGGGAAATTGGAGAATTGCCAAAAAAAAAACTACCTAAATTGTCGTTTCCTAATTTCAAGCCTCAGTTGAAGAAAGAATAATTCCTCAAATGCCACCGAATTTCAACCTCATAGTAAACAACGTCAGATTTCAAGTCGTGCCTACAATAGAGGATACCTGAATTGACTGGGTCTTACCCAACATGACTGACGATTTGAAAGGCAAAACGGGGGTGACCGATGATACAAAACTCCCGGTGAAGCCGTTCAGTTTGGATTTAGGAGGGTTTGTTCTTGTGTGCTACGCTTTCAACATCTGCGTCTTGACTTTTAAGCAAGATTTTATGTCAGATGAAATCATTATGAACCGTTGATTTTGTAGGAATTGCACGAGGATAAATATTGGCATCTTTTAGAGCAATTCCAAGGTTTCATGGTGAATGAAAAAGCTCAAATCGGATTATGCAGCCTCTTAGAAAAGGCAATGGATAATTCAGAAATCATGAAAGTTTATTTAAATTCCAACCTGATCAGAGTGGGGAGCAAGGACGGTCTCTCGGAAATGTCAAATAAAATTCTGCATAGTATAGGAAAGATTGCCGTAGAAGGAAGTGGATGGGTTGGCAAGCGCTGCGAGTGCATCTTACTACGCGTTGAAATCTATAGGCCGTTTGCCGGAACAGTTTATGTGCCACTCTCCAACAATCTGAACACCGGCACCGAAATACCAGTCAGTGTGCGTAGTCAGGACGATAGATGTTTTGTGTAGTCTGTTTAGGTTAGTATACATCTCGTTCCATCTTCACAACATGACTGGGACATTAAAAATGCCCTCCGTCGTGCTTACGAGTTAGTTGTTGGCATGTTGAATAAATACCCCATTCCTTCATCCAAGATCATGGCTTTTGAAAAAGACAACAAAATTTCGGTATCTGTTTTTGGTTTCGAGGATGACGAAGCTTGTGTTGATTGCATTGAGTTCCTTAGTTGAAAGTAAACATCACATTGACTTGCTTCTTCTCAATGGGCACTATGTCATGATAAAAGACTTCAACTAATTTCATCGCGAGTTTCAATCCCAAAAAGCGCTTTAGTATTTTTACAGACATGCCTACATGGTTTTCGAAATGGTTTCAGATTTCAAAACGACCACCTTCCTTCCCTGCAAAGGAGTTCCGTATCAACAGAACTTAACTGCATTGATTATTTCCGTTAACTTTGAAAGAATGGAATCGTCGATTATCTAGTCGATTTTTTTTTATGTTTATTTGGAGGTCAGAATATTTTCAATATTAACGTATTCAAAATCACAGACTCCAAGCCTAGTGGTTTGTTTGAGTGGTCGATGAAGAGTTGGATACTTGGTTTTAAATACAGTCAAAGATTAAACTATTTTTTCAAAGTTAAGAAAATAGCATATGTGGATCGGGTTGATGTATTAATGGTAAGTGCCACAAGATAAATGTTTGACAGAATAGTTAATATTCTAGCTCTAGCTTTACCTAGTGCACCCACTTACGATAATTTGGTAAAAACAGTTTTAGACAACATTGAGCCCCGGCGGAGTGTTGTAAGCAAGTGCGTAAAGTTTTTACGAATAATTTTCTTACGCAACTCACGCCAGTTTCAACAGCTTGATTTTCCCCGCCTAGTTTCAATGAGTGGGGAAATGACTAGAGAATTCATTGCAGTACACAAAACTATGACAAAATTCTGTGATTTCAATTCATGCACTGACGTAACTAAAGAAATGATTTGTGATGGACAAGTGGGTGTGTTCATTCCAAAATTATTCAATGTGAGTTGCTTAAGAAAATCTTGGCAATAAATGAAACGACCGAATTAGTTTTATCACTTAAATCGGCGAAGTAGATCAGATAGGAATTAGAGGGAGCAGAACGGTTGCAACAAAATCTGTTAAAAAACTCAAATCGAATGGTTCAGTTTTTAAAACAAAACAGAGCAATATCCATTGCTATTGTTGTGTAAATTTTGTACACGTGTTCGCGCTGTCAGTTTAAGGATTATTCCTGTGGCTCTTATCATGAAAAAGGTAATTTGAAAGCCATCTGTCACACAAAAAATCGATTTATGAGAAAAAAAAGGGCGTCAGCGTCTGAGAAAATCATTGTCAAGCCAAGGAAACACTCGAAGCCAAATCACAAATACGGTTGCAAGAAAGTAAATTTCAGCGTGAAATTGACTGTAGTAGTGCTGAATCTGAAAGTGAAACTGAGTATGAAGTTGAGTATGGCAGTGATTATTTTACTAACAAGGCACTAGCAATAAATTTGACGAATTACGTAAAAGCACCAAAATGGGCTCTGGATTGCATTGTTAATAATGTCCAAATGTCATTTAAAGTTGACAATGATTGTAACAGAACGATAATTCCGATTTGCTGGTACCTGCATTATATTTCGAATTGCACTCTCACACCATGCAGTATTTCTATGAAAGGTTTGACGGTACTACTGAAGAAGTGCTAGGAATCATTAATGTGAAGGCCAACATGTGTAATCAAATTGAACATGTTGACACATTAGTAGCAAGTCATGAATGACCAGTGCTAATGGGTAAAGATTGGATAAGCTAGTTTAAAGTTAATTTGTCACAATTTTTTTCTCTACAAAATTACAGATTTGAAAAGTGTAATAAAGTTAAATTGCGAAATCGATGGTCAACACCAAAGAAATTGAGTCTAAATATCCCGTTACCAGAAATTTTTTTCCTGTTTTTATGGCAAATTTAGCTTTATTTTTTCCCGAGGATTTGTTTGCCCTAGCCACAAAAACAAAAAACCCTCCTTCGCAAAGCCATTTAACAGACTTACGAATTTTTTGACTAAGCAGGGTGAATTAGTTTTTTGTTTATGTTTTGCCAAAGGACTACTAACAGAATCGTGTGCTAATAAGCCTGATGTCTATTAGATTCAATGCTAATTGCTTATTTTCAACTGGTTGCCTTGCCGAATTTTATTAACCTAGAGAAAATCATTAAAAACCCTCCTTCCTTAATGCTTAAATGTTCTATATTTAAAATTTGAAGTTTTTCAGATAAATGGATACTTCGTAAATTGGTGCCAACCACATTGCCAAATTTCGGAAAGAAGCTGAAAATGAAAGGAATTTTATTGTTCTTGTTATGCCTTTCTGTTGGTGCATTACTTGACCGTATTACACAGATAATTATAGAATGTCCACATTGGTGGCTCCTGTGCGGGGTGAGGAGGTGGGGGAGTAAGGCACAGCTAACCTATACCAAATGATAGATTGCTTTTTTTAAAACTCACATTAGAATACACCCAAAGTACGGTAGGCCGGGGGAAAATGTCACCAAAACAACCACAATTTTAAAAATGGAAAAAGAAAATTAAATTATTTAAAAAATAGGATTGATGGCCTAAACTAAAAGAAAGGCTTAAAAAATAAACGATAGGTTAAAGAAAGAAAAAAAAGATGCAAGCTACAGGATTCGAACTGGAGAACCTCTTGCACCACAGGCACTGACACTACCACTGCGTTGAAGGCATACACACAACCACAAGCTTTCGAATCATTCATGAAGCTATACAAAGCTGAAGGAAGGAAACGTGTTGACTATTGTCTATTGTAGGTAGCTGTTTTCGTTAATAAGCTAAACGTTTTCTCTTCAAACGTCTCACAAACACTTAAGACATGAGTTTGGCAATGTTGCATGATAACTAGTGTGTGTCTCGTCGAAATTTAGTATATTGGTAAGACGAGTACCAAAGTTGCTGCTCACTGAGCTGAATGCAATCTTAAGAATCCAAAGGCAGTAAAAGAATTCTTGGTAACACCTGAACATTTTCAGCCTGGCCTGGGAAAGTTTAATGATTACAAGGTTAAAATACAGCTAAAATAGATGCTAAACCAATCTATTGTAAAGTTCCCTTAATCTATCGTAAAGTTTTGAGCACCTTTGGCCTTGAAAGATAAAGTTAATGAGAAAATGAAACATCTCGCATCGCTAGGAATACTCCAGCCAGTCGTGACCTGTGTGTGGGTGAAACCTATTGTGGTCCAAGCCAAATGACAGATATGTGTTAGCGGAGATTATAGCACTAATGTGAATCAGCAGTTGGAGGTGAATCACTACACTTTTCCAACTGCGGCTGAACTATTTAGTTAACTAGCTGGCTGTGATACTTTTAGCATAATCAATCTAAAAGGCACATTTTTATGAATTGAGCTATATAACGATTCTCAAGATAATAAATGATAATTATAAACAACAATAACAAATAATAATAGACACTCCACTTATGCTATTCAAGCAGTTGAGGGTTCTGCTAGGCTTGGATAGTAGTTCGGAATTTTCCAGTGCTGAATGGTCGGACTTACTGCCAGTATCCCAAGATGCCAACCTTTCTAAGACAATATTTTAGTTAGGAGCAAGGGGCAGGAACACGATGAATGTTTACACGAAATTATTGACAGCTATACAAAACTCAGGATTGCGTCTTGGGATCAATAAATGTATACTTCCATCAGCACAGGGAGTCTCCGTGGGTACCCAATAGCCACTTTTCTTTGCGACACTACCATGAACAAAGTATAACTAGTTTTTTCCAAACTTATCCTAAAATTTTCTACACCAAGGATTCACAGCATTGCCCTGTGCCTTTCCCTCAACCGAAAAATTATTCTTGAGATTCTCAATGCATTCCACCCAGCTTTATGCTTTACCAAGGAGGAGCCACTAACCAAGCACTTCTCCTTTCTCGATTTTACTCTTCTTATTAACTACTTTTGGCTTCAGAGTACGGCCATTTTCGTAAACAATCACAACCCACTAGGGTTAATCTACTCCATTCATACACTGTCCCAATTTTTAATTTCAGTAGACTAAAAGATTAACTCAAATGTGAGTCATTCAAACCTCCCAACCACCACATCTCATTGCTGAATTCCAATACATCACCCTCAAATACCTTGCAAACGAAAAACTTTAGAAAAACTTTTACATTTCCCAAATTTAGCTTGGATCAACAATAACTGTGCCACATCACGAAACTCCACCACCTACCCGCTACATATATTGAAGGAGTTACGGAACACATTTGAAACTTACCAATCAAAAACCAATCCAAATCGCGTTCAAACTTTCTGGCCGTCTGAATCAGGAAAACATTTGTCACATACCCTGCGCCAAACAGGTTTCCAAATCCACTAAGATCGCTGCCAGTGCAGGAAAACTGGTCCAATTCCTTCGATCCCATAAATCTAACTTCCAACTTAATATCCAAAATAATTATCTTGTTCTAACATCCAAGTACCGTACATAAACCCTACCTCTCAAAAACTACAGTTTTATTCTAAATCCTAAACACTCGTACTGGAATGAATCTAGAAACCTTCTGTGTTACATGTTGTTTTTCCACCCGTACATATTCACATTTTACCCTCTTCACCAAAAAATCAAGAATATTTTCAAATTACTCCAGCATTTTAGACTTAGGCCTTTGACAGGAAACTGAGCATACCTTTCTCCCGCTGCCTTTTTTAATTGTTGTTATTGACTATCCCAGTTCTGTCCGAGCACACTCAATTTACAAATAGTTTTACTCTTGGCTTGACTCCTTGCTTCCTGCAAGCCAGTCTTGTGTTTAAATGTGTTTTAGTTACGATTTTCTCTTAATTATGAACCAGATATGGTTTGAAATGTTGAGGCTTAATTAGTTCTCACTCCAAACCTTGTTGGCTTCTTCTATTCGTTACTATTTTAGGTGCTTTTTACTTTATTGCAGTCATCAATTCACGAATTCCTTCACCCATGACTGAGAACAGATTAAAACTTGAATATGTATACCCTACTTCTGCATGTTTCCTGGAGCCCATAATTAATAGCTCGAAAAACAGGAAGAGTACGCCACAAATATTTTTACCTGCCACTTCTCATTAAAAACACAAATCGATCCTCATTTTAAAAAATAGTTCAGTCATGGTACAATCAGCACACCATAGCACTCCAACTCTTTACAGGATAGCAGTACCTTTGTAGATGAGTTTCTCAGTGTTACTTACAAACTTTTATGTTTTACATTAGTACTTTTTAATTTGTGCTTATGATGTCAAAAAATCGTGCTACATACGTGCATCAATTCGGTAACATCTTCCATCTGGCATATCGAAGTCCGTTGTTGTTTGGTTAAAAAACTAATGAAAAAAATACATTGTTTGATTTTAAACTACGTAGAACAAAGAAGCGTGAAGTGACAAATAAGAACTACATATTTTGATTTTATTTGTGACGCTTAAATGAAGGGAGATAAAACTTGAAAACACCAACTCATGCTGAAAGGATAAATAATGTACGATTTGTTTCAGTGCCCCCAGGTTTAAAAAAACACACACTTTTATGTATACCAGAGACGTAAATGAGAAAGAGCACTTTACTAACAGTGATCATTATACGGTTGCTTTTCACGTAAATTTTGGAAACTACGAAAGAAATGTTGCTAAAGATGAAATTCTAGAAGTGTTATAAATTCCTTGCATGAAAGTTAAAAATTATAGATTGCTTAAGGTTAATTAATTAATGAGAATATGGATGTTGATACGTCATGAGAAGTATTCCATGATAAGTTATTAAAATTAGTAAACGAAAATAGTCATTTCAAATGACACCGTAAAAACGGGACCACCTAGGGAACAGCGGGACCACTGGACCACCTAGGGAAATAAAAAAAAAGTTGTTACATAAAACGAAGACTTTGGGTAAAGTTTGAAAACTACAATAGAGATAAATTAATTTATGAGCAATTATACACTGTAGTAAATTAGTTATTGAAGCTACCAAAAATCGTGAGATTAAAAACAAACGTCAGTTGTGTCTGAAGGTAGCCCAGTTGCTTTATTCATTTATATTAAAAGGAAAACTGAACATAAACAAAATTTACCGCCATTAAATCATAATAGTAAATTGATAATGTACAACACAAAGCCATTTGCCATAAATGCCATAGTGAAAATTAATTTTGTCTAAAGAATGCCGAAATAAGTTGCAAGTAGGGGAAAATGTAATACTGCCAATTTCAAACTTTTACAAAACAACACGGTCGCTTCTTTTATAATTTATAAACCAACGCTTGCACGTGGTGCACAGTTACACAGTTGTGCGTGTAAAAAAGGCTGAAAGGCTCGTAAGAAAGGCTCGCTAAAACTGAAACTTTAAACTCTATGTTCCAGAAAAATTTACTACAAATAGGAAAATTGAAGAAATGAAAACTCAATCTTATGAATTTGTTTCCCAGCTTTGAAGCATCCAAACATTATCTCTTTAAATCATTACTATATTGTAGTAAGATCTGAGCTACAGCCTTTTCATGGTCAGCAATCGTTAACGGACCTTTTAAATTGAGAAACATTTCTACGAAGATCTGGCCTTATTTAGACCCCTGTTGGAGTTTGCCACCCCAGTCTGGTCCCCTTATTTAGTTCGGGACATTTACTTGCTTGAACTCGTGCAGAGGTGATTCACAAAGACTTTCCCAGGATTCAGTGAATTTAGCTATGAGGAAAGACAACGTGATCTGGCCTAGAAACACTCAAATTTTGTAGACTGAAATTTAACCTCATAATGGTATATAAGATCCTTCATGGTTTAGTTGGTATCGATCTTCTTTTTTTGATTTGCCCTCACTAAGCATCAACAACCATGGCCATGGCTGTAAATTGTCATTCCCAGGTTCCTGACTTGACTGTCGGCGAAATCTTTTCTTGGTTCGGGCATTCCCCATCTGGAACGCTCTTCGATTGGAGGTGGTAGATGCCAAAAATGTAAATTCTTTTAAGTGACTCCTCAAGTAAACAGACCTTGCTAAATTTCTTAAGCATCCGATTGTGACAAACTAGTCTTGCTTTTTACCAACATTTTCAAGGACCAGTGTAACTGGCTCACCACCATTCTGGCCTCCTTCCACTCTTGTGGTGTATTGGATTATTATTAGTACTAGCTGTACCCGTGCATGCTGCACGGTGATTGAATTTCCTGGAGTTAGCCTCTTCCGGAGTTTCGTCGTGTTAGTAAAGTAACTGGCAACCCCTAACTCACACTCCCCAACTTTGTCCCTGGTCCCCCAACTACCCCAGTAATAAACTGCACACCCTCCGGCAGTGTAGAGTTTGTTTACCTCCCTGACCTTCCTCCGGCACCCTCAGTGTTTCTTCTCCCCCCCCCCCCCCCGAACATTCTGTCACCCCACACCCCACTGCACGCCCTCCGGTGCATCGTGGCTTTTTCAATTTCTTCCCCTACCCAACCTGCACATCCCCACTCCCGGTCAGGCTCCCCGAGCATCCTCCAGTAGTGTCGGGTCTGTATACCTCCCTGCCTCTCTCCCCACCTCCCCTGGTGTTCTCTCTCTCCTTCTGATTCCCCTTCACCTCCCCTCTTGAAATTGTGCAGGGCCCTGTGGACGCAAGCAAAGCGAGCAGGATTATGTGTGTGGTCAGCATCCTCGTGTCCAAACAAAGCGAGTGCTGGTTCGAATCCCACGAATGACCCATATAATCCTTAAAAAAAAGTATGCGAAATTATTCCATGCAACTAAAGGTTAACATGACATTTCGTCGAAATTTTGGTGCAGCTCCAAAAAAGACGCATACCTGTGTTTTATTGAATCCTTAAAAAAGTCTTATCACTGAGTAAGTCAGCATTCAGTATGCAAACACCTGCTGTACGTTAATCTCCGTGATTGTTTCGGGCAACTTTGAAATAATTCATGTGTGTTATCTGTAACAACAGAAGAGGGCACATTGGGGTAATAATTATTGCTACTTTGAAACAATTCTGCTCAGCTCTGGCAGCCTGCATCGAAGAAATAAATATACCATTCTATCGTTAATAGCTGCCAGTTGGCCTCGAAATTAAAAACGTAGCTTAGTTTGGTGTAAAACTATATGCGGTTTAGCTGATATACGGATTCTTGCACTCATTCATTTATTTCCCAGGAGCCCTGGTCTGAAACCACATCAACCTATCAACAACCAATCAGCCCATCAACAATCAACTATTGGAAATAGTCACCAAGATTGTTAGGCAGTAGGCACGATAGCAATGACATGGCATGTACAAGAAATGCACCAAGAATTGTTATGCACGGTAGCAATGACGTGGCATGCGCAGGAAGAATGAAACAAACGTTATTTTAAATTGTAGCCGCGATTGCAGCTGTTACTTTGAATTGTTAGGCTGCTGCAGGCTCCTCCTTCTCCTTGTGCAGGTTCCTGAGGTTGGTTGGGTATTATGTTAGTATACTAGACGAAACCCGTGCTACGCTCGTTTGATGTAGTATCCACCGTTTGCAACACTGGCACGCTTTCGGTGTTCATGTGTATGTCCATTTTCACCGAATTAAGTTTCTTCAATCCAAATTTCGTGCTCACTGGCAAACAAACATTTCATCGAATTAAGTTTGTTCAATCCAATTTTTGCACGCACTGGCTAACACATACTGATTTTCGTTCACTTTGCTCACTCAAATAGTAAGTCAGTGGATGCACCATTTTAAAAATTGGCACGTCGATGCATTTTCTAGCATCGATGTGTGAAAAAAAATGTGCTGGCTAATAATGTTGTATTGCTTGCTGACGTCCGTTGGACGGACAGGTGATGTTGAAATCTTTAGCTTGGCTGCTTTGATACTTTTGTTTTTTGGGAGAGACAGAAAGCAAATCGCCCAGCAAAACAATGCCTCATTCTTGTTTTGTTTTCACTTAGACAGTTCTTATTGTTGTCGGCCACTCTGCAAGATAGCAATGATAAACCTGGTGCTCCGCAGTAATTGTTGGTGTGCAGTTTGAAACAATTCAGCTCAGCACTGAAAAGCCGGATTCACGAAATAAGTAAGCCATTCCATCGTGTTTAGGTGTCAATTACGAGGCCAGTAGGTCTCGAAATTTACCAACATGGCTTAGTTTGATTCGAAACTATAGACCTTTAGCTGAAACACGGATTCTTTCATTTTACCCTTCAACAATCAACGTCTTTAATGAAATTGTTAGGCACCGTAGCAAAGACATACACGTGCACGAAGAATGAAAAGCAATTAAAGTGATTGTTTGCTTATACGTATTTTCTTACTTATTACCAAACTTTTGCCGTTTTCATTATTGTAAGTGTGCATTATAAATCCCGTAACCTAGCCACTTCCAACAATGGTGACCTTATTATGTAGATTATTATTTTTTTAAGTATTGTTCAGTCTATCCTTGGTACTTGTAAGAATAACAATGCTGTTATTCATTTTGGCCCAGATGTTTTTTCTCGGTATTTTTATAAGAGGTATTAAATGTGTTGAGTTTGCCATACTCCAAAATTCTGAACAAATTCTTAAAAACTGGCAACTTTCTTTTTTATTGGAAGCGAGCACGTGTGACTCCAGTTTAAAAGAAACGAAATGGTTCAGAACAATTAAACTATCCCAGTCTTGTATTGTCGAGCGTGTTATCTGAAATCAAATAATGAGTTATCTATTATCATTTAGCCTACTATCAAATGATCAATTTGGTTTCATATCGGGGAGTGAGGGTCTAACATCTTGCAGCTACTTCAGTGTCTGAATGATTTGTCAAAGGCTATGTATATCAAGAATCCTGTTGATGTTAGTTTACTTAATTTATCAAACCGCAGACTTAGTTCTAGGCTTACTGCTTGTTGTATCAGTGGCTGTACCCTGAAACGGATAAATAACTTTCCTAAAAATAGAACAGAAAATAGAAAATGCCAGCCCAGTCTAGTCACCTCATTTAATAAATAATATTGATCATAAAATTAAATTTATCCAGTGAACTTTTACGAAGTACTTACCAGGTTTACAATTTAAAATTGACTTGAACATTTAAAATTTTGAATCATGACTCTCTAGAAATAACAAAACATAAATTGGACCTAAGTTTGACATTTCAATGTTGCATGACTAACTGATGTGGATAGTAACCTTTCTATTCTCGGTAAGAGAGTGGAAGTATAAGAGGGATCACGCACTCAAATTAATTGTAAAGCTCGTCAAGAGGGACTGGTGTAAATATTTTTTCACACCGTGTTGTAGGGCACTGAAATGCACTGCGTGTTGACATTACTGCTTGTCTCGACTGCGTGCACTGTACACATTCGTCTGCGTTTTCTTTTCTCCATGAGCCCACTCAAGAACGTCATGGCTTATTAGGGATCGGAGTTAAATTCATGGTCAAGGAGCTCATGGTAACTAGGCATTTAACTGAGCACTGACGAACTTAATTAGTCCTTGGAGCGAGAAAAGCTATAATACATTTGTTTACACTGAAGATAACACTGCGGGCAAATGCTGAATGAAACGAACAAATCTTTACGAGTGCACCTGGATAGCGCTGCTACCACTCATGACATATTCTTTAAAAATTATTTTAAAAAAGTGCACATGTTTTTTCAAAACATGCAAAATTTGCAGGACTTCGTTTTTGGCAGTAACTGTTCGTCTTTATTTTCTGCATTCTTCCCATTAACTTGCATAATGGCATATTTAGACAAATGGCTTTGTGCTTTTGTTGTATTGCTCGGTGCGACTAACGCTATACACCGGGTTCCCTTATTGTCATTATTAAAAATCGTCTCAGCCATCCTATGAAAACTTAAATTTCTTCAACAATATTTGTGTTGGAATTTCGTCTTCTTAGAACTTGTGAATTTCATGCAACAAAGTTCTCTTGTCACGAAATTTTAACCAAATCGGAACAACAATTTCTTTTTTATTATATCATTTTGTATGATTATATCATTTTTATTATATTATTTTATATGATTATATCATTTTTATTATATCATTTTATATGATTACGTTACTTTTATTATACAGGGTGGTGCAGAAAGGACGGAACACCCTTGGCAATCAAAGATGGTTAATGTTAGGATAATGAAACTTTGCATGGTATGTATGCGAATGAGAAGCCAACTAATCATGAACCGATCACTGACCTTGACGCATATTTTTAAGGTCATCGTGATGCTAACTTTTTAACTATGCTTCATAGAACCTCAGTGTAAATTAGAAACTGGTAGACACTGTCTAGGCATGGACAATGCAAAAAACAGAACGGAATTCGATACGTTAGTTTAAGAGTTACGGGCATTACAAGAATCATTCTGTTGTGCTGGCCGAGAAAAAATATTTTCTACAGTCCCGCTTAAAAGGTGGTCGAACAAGTTTGAGAGCATGGCCTCTAGTCCTAGTAAAGTCCGACACTTCGAAGAAGGGCAAGACAGAGGGGATGCGATCATGTAAAATTTTAAAGACACGAAGCAAATCAGCCTTGAGCCGCCGCAATTCTAGTCGTTCAAGGTAAGAGTGCCTATAAAGGCCGGTCAGCGACTTTGTGTACCTACGCTGAACCGACTCAACAAGGTCGACGTCCTTTAGCAGCCAGGGGGACCAGGCTTGGCAAGCATACTCGAGGGTAGGACGAACGTAAACACAAAAGGCCCAGATTAAAGTACGGCAGTCCCCAGAGGTAAAACACCGTCTAACAATAGCAGATTTAATGTTTGCACTCTTAACAATTGAATGACAATGGATGGCTGGTTTCAAGTCGGAAGTAAACCACACACCGAGATCACGCACGGAGTCAACAGTGTGTAGTGGCAAATCCCCAAGAGTGTACGCTCTGTCAAGGGTACAGTTCCCAAGAGAAAAACTATGGCATTTGTTCACAGACAGCGGGAGTTGCCAGTAGTCCGACCAAGTTAAGACCCCATCGATACTAGACTGGAGTATATGAGCATCAGCTGGTAGAACAATAGGCGAATGGACTTTAAGGTCATTAGCAAACTTTTCTTGCTCCGTATTATGCGAACGAACATCAAGGTCGGCCAAGAAAAGAATGAACAAAAGAGGACCCAAGACTGATCCCTGGGGAACCCCGCTGATCAAAGAGGAATCAGTTGACAAGTTTTCACCCACAATAACACGCTGTGTGCGAGCTGAAACAAAGGCATGGATCCAACTCAAAAGATGATTTGGAAACCCAAACAACTGAAGTTTAAAGATTAATTTCGAATGCACGACCGACTCAAAGGCCTTTTTAAAATCAAACATGATGCAATCGGAGCCAATACCCAGATCGAATGCCTCGGTCCATTTGTCTAATACGATAAGTAGTTGACGAGTTACAGATTTGCCAGGTAAAAAACCAAATTGGTCATCAAAATTAAATTTAAGATTTTCAAGCATAGTAAGGATGGCATCCTTTAAAATTGTCTCCATGATCTTGCAAGGGACGCAGGTAAGGGAAATGGGTCGATAATTCGCTGGGTCAGAAGGATTACCCTTCTTAAGGATCGGAACGACAATAGCAGTCGACCAAACATCAGGTAGACGACTGGTTTGGTAGGACAGGGTAAGGATTAAAGAAAGCGGTTCGCAGATTTGAGAAGCAATCTGTTTATAGACGTATGCTGATATACTGTCAGGACCAACAGAGTGGCTAGGTTTAATACGATTTAAAATGACCAGGATCTGAGTTGGTGTGAAAGAGACAGCAAATGCCGAATCGGTTGAACGACAATGGTCGAGACGAGGAGTTTCAGACAAGGTTGACTGGTGGGAGTTATTGTCTAAGACTCCGTTGTTGGAAAAGATCATGTTGAGTGCATTCGCCTTCATCCTGGTATCAGTTAGGGAAGCACCGTCCACGAGTAGTGGAGGAATAGTCCTGCAAGTTTGGGTCTTGTACCTATGAAAGCGAAAAAGTGATGCTACATTTCCCTCAGAGAGGGTTTTTTGCTCAGCAGACACTTGAAGGTTCTTAATGCGAGCGGAGTACAACCTTTTGCACTCATTATACACCTCCAAAAGGAATGGGGATCGGTTTACTTTATACCTACGCCATGCATTTAATTTGGATGTAGCAAGTTTAGTCAACTGGTGATCTCTAAAAAGCAAGGAGTGGCCATGTCGTGGAGTGAATGCCTGACTGCAGGCAGCGATATTATCAGTTAAGATTTTGTGAAAAGTCAGCCAGGCAGAGTCAACAGTTGAGTGCGCAGAAAGGACAAATTTCCAATCAATCAACTCTAATTTAGCTCTAAGACAGAAAAAAATCAATTTTTACTCGCTTAGAGTGTGAAGGTGCAGATGGGACACTTCCCTGAATAGAAAAATTTACAGTATCGTGGTCACTAGATCCCAGAGAGGGGCCAGTGGAGACGTCAAAGACCAGACGCAAATCGTCCACCAGCAAAACGTCCAAAATATTCTGCCTCTAGTTGGGGTGGTCTCAAGGTTTGTTGTCACAAGGTTTGTCACAATTATGTGTGACAAAGATGCCCTCTGACTGGTATGCAATTACAATAACCTGTATCGGCAGCCGTTGCTGGCGTTTGAGCTGCCACCATCCTGTGCTGATGCACCAGACGTTTGTGGGTAGACCAGGCGGACGCCATTGATTGAAGACTAAGGTCATCGGCCCCAGCTCGGCGCCGGTATGGAGTGGTGGACTGTTCCTGGGCCTGTGGCGGATGTTATTACAGAGGAGCTCCCAAGAAGTTCGAGTCAAGTCCAGACTGTATTATTATAGGCCAATGTGCGCATGCATGCCATGACGTGCATTGTAGTCATGGTGTCATGCTTTGTTTGTCATGCATGGTTACCATTGGTATTATAATCATTCCATTCCAATTCCTCCAAACTGCAACACGTAGGAGTGAAGTCTTAATACTATATACGCCTTTTGGACCACCAAATATTTCGATCTTTTATACCAAAATTATTCTGCAACATACGTAAGTCTATGTATTTACCACCAATACTTTTCCCTAATATTTAAGTCCAGCCAACCGCTAATGTAAAACCGCAAGGGTTATTCCGTGTGTAAGTCGGGCGAGCATAAAATTGCAACCTCCACCGCAATAAAAACCCAATGGAACCAAATAACCAGCGTCATTTTTACATGCCAAGCCATAACATCAACTACCACTGAACACCCGTCAATACAAACCTTGGTAAATGCAATGTAACTTAAATTTCAAAGACGATTTTCAGTAATTTGCAGGCTTAAGTGCTGTGACGAGCTCTGAAGCCTAGAAATTGTGGCAGCTCCCCTCTTTTTTAACTTTTAGTGTTTTTATTTTGAACAAGACCCACAATTCGTGGCCGAAAATTAAAAAAATCTTTCATTTACCATGACATTGTGAGTGCTGAATTTTCACTTATTTGTGATGGTGAGCATTGGGAGGGAGAGGAAAATTGGTTTTCACATTAGCAACTTTTTTTTCAAACACTTTCCTTTTTTCGGTAGGAGGGAGGGTTTTTCCAGTGGATACTTAATGAGAAAACTTTTATTCGTATTATTTTACGGCAGTGAGTTTCGGGCAGTTATGATTGCTGGAGGCTTTAGGATGATTCTCCTTCCTAATAATAATATTAACGCTTTTTTACCACCTGGAAGTGGTCAGACTCCCGAAAGGGTGTCGAGCCACTGACACCGGAACTGGAGGGTAATTAAGTTAGAAACAGGAGAGTGAATATGTGAGAAAATGAAGTTTACGGGCAACGTTTAAGAAAGGAATGCAAGGCTGAGATTTCAGCATGCGAAGGAAACCCGCCAACGTAGACTGGGAGAGAACTTCGACATGCAAAACATTCAAAATTGGTTCGGTCCGGATGGAAAAGAAGTTGCGATGACAATCAAGGTGTGAGCCCTGAATAGTCAGCTTCCATGGATATCCTCTGGTTGAACGTTTATGCTGGCATAAGTCAAATATAGGTTTGGTCAACCGAAGTCAAGCCGCGAAGTCATCCTGCTCCTAACATAGCAGAATGTTTGTTTTTGTTCTGCGTTCTTACTTTTATTTTTTTGAAGAAGGGATATTTTCTGGGGGAAATTGGTATTGGGGGATATTTTATGGGGAATATTTTCTGGGGAGGGGGAATCCTACAGGGGGATATTGACAGGGGGATATTTTCGGGTGTGTTTTTACCAGCGGGATATTCACCTAGAACCCACTTTTATATTCATTACTTTTTAAAAATTGACTTGGGCTTCTGGCTGTGTGACCTTGTGCTGTCCTTTTTTTTCGTGCATCCTAAAAGCTGCCCCATGATCCTCCCCTTTTTAAGGCCGAATTTTGGTGACTTTTTGGGTTCTTTTCAGACCTGTGTGCTTTAGCACCTAACAATTTATTACAATTTTATTATATTATTATAATAGTAACACTGCGAACGTTATCGTTTCCAAAAATGGTAAACACACAGATACTCAAAATCCAACCTCAGTCAAGAACTTGACATCTTTCACTCGACGAAACATACCCAGGATTAAACAAACTTTACAGCAAATTAAAGCAATTACTTACTATGTAAAAGCGGTATAGTTCATTACTAAACGCTGATATTTCCCAAAGCTTTGGAACATTCATTCCTCTAATATCCATGAGATCCAATAATTCCATTTCGCAGAAGTCGTTCAATTTCTTTTTCTTTGCAATCATTTTCAATCTGTTCAAAACCCATACAGTAGTTTGACACAGTATAAAGGACGGATATTTGACGTGTGTTTGGTGAAGAATGGACACTGTGTTCTCAGTTGGAGCAGCAAGAAACTGCATGGTACGGATCACAATAGAATATGCTAATCCAGCCAGGTATAACAAAACTGCTACAAAAACAAATGCTCTTTTAATGCCAACATTACGTTTCAATGTCTTGCTCTCCTTCTCAACGTCAATTTCATGTTTGACTTTAGCGAATATCGGATCCATCTCGTCGAATATACTTTTTTTACTTCTTCGGAAAGTGCATGTCACAAGCAGCATCAAGAGTTCGGACAGACTGAGAAGCGATATGCCCAAATACAACCCCAGCATACCACCGACATCACAAAGGAGTCCAATTACTGTATATATAAAACGTTCTCTTACAGTTGTAACAACATTACTGAGAAGGTAAAAGGAGTACACGGTTTCAGTGTGCATTCTTTGTTCTGTATCTGGTAAGAAATGAATTTCAGATACTTTACATAATTTTGCACAACCGCAATCATCGATTGGATCAGACTTGCCAGTGATTCTTGCAGCTTCGTGGTAAATCTTTATCAACTGTGGTCTATCCGGACATGGAGGTAAATTAATTTCGTTACTCACAAACGGAAATCTGAAAATAGAAATGGTAGCTGGATCTGGTAACTAAATCGTTCAATAACTGATGGCTTTGATAGCAAACCAAGGAAATTAAAATGTGACCTTTAATTCTAACAACATTATACAAAAGGAACCAATAACACCATAAATTTTGGTACTTCTTTATACTTTCTAACTCGAGTAATAAAAATAATACACGAATTTAACGTAATTAGTAAATGAAGTTAATATAGGATAAAGAAACGTTTTAGTTAAGAATGAAACTGACTTTCCTATGGAAACTGTGTGCCCTACTTCGAAATTGCAATGATGAAGTTCGGTCTCCTTCCAATCACTAATTTAGCTATTGTCATAGCCTCAGACTTTTAGGAGCTGTAGTATCCTCAGATTTATAGATTTTCACCACTCATAGCAAGCAATAGAGATTTAGATTATGTATTTACTTAACTTTCCTGACGGGAGTGTTTCTTATGTCTTTCAGCATTTGTATTTTAACGGTTCGGGTATCTAAGCTCTGCAGCAAGAAACTACCAATTAAATATTTCGTATTTGGTAGTGATAAGAAGCCTTCACGAACCGCATTTAACTAATTAAAAAGGTCATTTGGAATTAAACGAATACGTGATGGAATGGCGTCATTGACTGACGATAACGAAGAACCAAAACGTGTTTCTATTAGCAATGAAACATAAGCACTATGATGCTCTAGACACTATTGAGCTACACACGGCAGCTGAACTAGATCCGCTTTATGTTCAAAACTTAAATACTGCTGCAGATAACCGTTTGGCAACACTAATTTGGGAACATCCAGTAAATGGGAAGCCACCCAACACATCCATCGATCGGCATTTCTCTCGGAAATGTCATTCTCCATCCTAATTACCGGCAGCCACTGCTTTCCCACGTCCTTTTTTGCCTTTTTTTATCATTTGGCTAGAACCAGCCTGTTGGGCAGCAAGGCATGGGCTTGTCTGTCTTGCTACCAAATCTCTGATGCCAAACACCATGCTCGCCTCGATGACACGTGGCTTTATGGATAGCCACACAACGGATGATGACTGCAGTGTCTGGTTGTCTCCATCCCGTTCCCCTTTCTGGCTGGCTGCTGTTCCCGCGACCTCCATTCACATGCAATCACATCACGGCACATACACATCTGGATGCAGGTTCTGCAGGTATTGCATAGGCATTGCTCTAGGTTGCACCTTCTCGACACTACTTCACAATCATGCATACATTTAGTGAGAATTAAGGTGCAGTGGTGACGTGTAGCCGTGTATAATGCCCTATGAGCCAGATGCGGAACATCTCTTCGACCAGAATTGGACAGACAGGGGGATAGCAACTGCAGCCTCGATGGACGACTTTCACAGTTAGGCTGTATTAGACAAGTCCAGGACCAGCAAGACTCGGTGGCAACTTTATCAGGTTTGGACCAAAGCCCTAAGTGAGTACAGAGACACGAGTGGTTTCTCTGGACCTCCATGGAGCTACGCTGGTAGATGCCACAAGAAGAGCAACGAGTTGGATTTCTTCCTGGAAAAATTCGAGGAAAAAGTAGATTTCATCATAAAGAGAACCAACCATGGAAGAAAGGGCCAGCAGCGCCAAACACAGCAAACGGAAACGTCAAGTCAGCCAAAACACCACGACTAGAAAACAATGATGGGACTTCTTCGTGTAATAGGGAGCCATTGGCCATAGAGGATGATGCTGCCATGGTAAACTTAGCCATCGTACCGCTGTCAGACATTCTAGTCACGATTTCTAGTCAGTGTGGGATTTATAAAAATTGGTGTGCCGATGCTTCTCGCCACCTGAATCATTGCCGGGTCCGTGTGCACCCTGTGAGCTGCGCTATTTTCAAGTGTGGAGGAAAAAGTCGTCCAATCAGGCGCAAAGTTGGCATGCGCCTTGACACCGATGCTCCACGGATGGCTTGGAACGATGGTGGTGCTCGGGCAAACCCAGAGGTGCTGGTGACCTCAGAAACACTTTACGTAGCATTTATGAGTGTTACGGAAATTTGGTTAAATGGTCTGCAAAATACCCAGCAGTGTGGCCATCATGAAATTTGGTGTGCCAGTATATCTCGTCCCCCCATCCACGCACACTTTATTCCTATTCACATGTCCGTGTGCTCCTTGTAAGCCGGGCTACTCACAAACAACAGCCCGAGGCCAAGCCGAAACATCATTGCGTGTTACACGTGTTTTTTGGTGCAACTTCAGAAGGTCATAGCTCCAACACCAGCAGTGTGAGCATCATGAAACTCGATGAAAAACTGTGTGTAGTCCTCCCGCACATCCATGGGTTTTCCTATTAAGGTGTATACTCGAAGTCAATTTCTTTAATAAGTACCCTACTGATAGTGCAATAGTTGTGGAATTTTTTCGATGCCCAGAGGATTTGTCCAGCTAGGTTCATGCCGAATTTTGAAGTGTCTCCAACTTGTGGTTTAGGACTTGAATGCTATCAGGAGCATTGGGCATGAAAGTCTGGATTTTTTCGTATCAAGAGTAGCGTTATGAAACTTTAGGTTTGCCGAAGTGTCATCTTCAGCTGGGTGCACACCGAATTTGAAGGGTCTAGAATGTCAGGTTTAGCGTTGGTGAACTAGGAGGTCGATGAAGCCGTGGCTGGAGATTGCCACACAGTCTTTGAGGTGACGAACACGACTTCTCGAAGATTGTATGCAGTTGTTTGAGAGCCAAAGACAGGTGTTCCTTGCGACAGGGACCTGTGTTTTGAAGCCGTGGATAGCTAAGAGTGCTGCATCAATGTGCGATATGCCGATATGCCCTGATTTCAGGGCCAAAAAAACAGTTGTTCTTTGCAACAGGGACGTGCATGTTCGAAGACAGTCAGATAACACATGACTGATTTGTACACTTTAGCTGGACTAGATAAGTTTTGTGTTCATGCTTTATGTAAATGCTACTGCCGATAAGTTTGTAAGCAATACATGCGTAATGGAAGGTTTTAAAATTTGTTTGATAATCTATTGGCAAGTGTGTGTTAGAAGTTTATTACTAGGATTATTTTGCAAACATAAACTACTAGCAACCATTGCTTTCATACGCATTAAAAACAGCCCTTTAGATGCTTCCCAAATATATAAATAATTTTAATGTGTAAAAGAAAAAGAAAGTTTTGAAAGAACAAAAACAAAGGTAATAAAATTGCAAATATAATAATATATTGGGCTACTGTATTTGGAAATACGACAGTATACATTTGATTTAATAACAACACACGCGAAAATAAAAGGAGAAAATATTTGCTCACCTGCACATATTTTCCTTAACCATGTTTGAATTCACACAATTTTGGCTGCAATCTTGGAACTCGTTTCTCTCAGAACAAGGAGAGTTACGTCTATTCAAATACTCGAACTGTAAAACAAATTTTGACGATTGACACAAATTTGTTGGGCTAGCATGGTTGTTTTTAATTTTTGGGTTCAACCAATCTTTCTTATAACCTTTCTTATAATACCTTTTTAAAAGAAAAGCCAAAACTTTTCTTTAAGGAACAAAGGGTTGAAGCTTTTGAAGCAGTGTAATCCGGGTATGGGTATTCACTAACAATTAGCTGAAAATATATAATAATGTAGTATCAAAGTTAATTACAAAATATTCCCTCTCTGGAGAATATTATGGGAGTATCAGCTACGAAATTAGTAACTACACAAGCCAATAATCTGTTTAACAAACTAAATTTACGATGTCACTATAACAAAATACAGCAAAATGATGTCTCTTATCTGGTTTACTAAGGTGCATAATTTATCACCTAATAAGTCGGAAACTTGTGTCGACAGGGTTCGTCGCGTGCAGCGTGATTGGTCCCGGGGCTTCGCATCGGCACGTCGGTTGGAGCTGCCAAGAGAGGCTCCTGCCCATTGGTCATTGGTCCCGGTGCGTCGGTGCGGTTCCGGTACTCCTTCTGCCTGCGGCGCCGTCTCCTGGCGACACTCGGCTGGAACTACTCCGTCCTCCCTTTCCCTGCAAGAATTATGTTATAATCTTTGACCTTTAATAATGCCTGTTAGTACAACTGATTATCTAAATCTGATGTAATGTATGTTCCTATTCATGTAACAATACTTGTATCCCATGTGCTCATGCCAATTGTTACTCGCCCTAAACGACCAACTTAAGGGTGGTAACTAAGTGAGGCCTTTTCTGGCATTCTAATCATCAACCCCAACCATTCCACATGTGAACAACTTTCGGCCAACTTTATTAGAATCTTTTCTCCCCCCATTTAGATTATTTATTTAGGGACATCTTAGTCACAACTCACCACCACATCCTTTTCGGCTGTACCAGTTGGCAGGCGAGCAAACACCGAAATCATCATTAAACCTGGACCAAAATGGCGTAAAGGTAACCTGTGACTCTGTCTCGTCCCTAACATAAGTTAATCCACTGGATCAACCAGCTAAGGATTACCATCTGTTGATACAGGGGAGCATTTTTGGTGCATCGGCCAGGAATCGAACCCGGGCCGCCCGCGTGGCAGGCGAGCATTCTACCACTGAACCATCGATGCACCGGGACCAATGACCAATGGGCAGGAGCCTCTCTTGGCAGCTCCAACCGACGTGCCGATGCGAAGCCCCGGGACCAATCACGCTGCACGCGACGAACCCTGTCGACACAAACTTAATACCATTTAATTCTTGGGTTGAGCCTTTCGTTCAGGTTCGTGTGAGAAAATCATGTTTCTGAAGTCGTGGTAGGCCTACTTGGTCCTCTGTTGTCCTCAGTGTTGGGTAGGAGAGAATGCTCTAGAGAGGTGTTATTTGGTAGTTATTCGACTTATGTAACCCCAGTTTTACGACAAGCGAGACAGTTTTAGAGTAAATTTCATTTTTTAATCTTAGCTACTGGCCATCGTGTTTAGAAAAATAAAGGTCAAGACACACGATATTTCGTTTCAAATTGTTTAGTTGTAAGAATTGTATTTTGTTATTTTTTAAAAGCATATAGTACTGAGGAAAGCTCAGATACTGAAGGTGTTATTAACCATGTGGCAGCTGTCTGTGAGCGAACAATCTGTGAGCAATAGACAACCACTGGTCACAGGAAAGTATTATCCACCCAAAACCGAAACTGGTAAGAGAAGCCGCCAAATTTACAAAAAGGGTCGGCCTTTCAAAGTAGTGTTATCATTCAACCAGGGAAAGGCCGCCAAGGTTAATCCTATTAGCCAAGTTAATCGCACCTACTAATAGTTCGAAAGTTAAATGAAAACTAGAAGATTGCTACTAGCGGTAGCAATCTTCAAGTTTTCATTTAACGTCCAAAGTATCATTCAGTGCGATTAACTTGGCTAATAGGATTAACCTTGGCGGCCTTTCCGTTCATGTTCGTTCCAGAGAATCACTTGAGAATAACACATTTTTTTAAAGTGGTGACAAATAGCAAGGTACACGTGACCATGGAACTTGAGAGACGGATAACTGTGGTTGCCAAGGTCCAATTGTGAGCAGTTAGGATAGACTGCACTAGTTTGGATGTTTGACGTTGCAAGTCACGTCAAAATACAGTAAAAAAAACAGCAAGCTATAAAACAGTAGCAACTCAAGACCGTAACAACAACATATCACATAACAGAAAGCATATAGCGTGCGACCCACCAGCATGACAAAAAAACAACATGGAATAACTCAGCTTGTGACAAAGCAGCTCGGTTGTTAAAAGTTGATACAAACATTCTACAGGATTAAAGAGATTTTATGGCATCAAACAGACGAGTAATTCCGAAGTTAGTGTTGTTAGCTAGGTGGTGAAAAAGGTGTAGTGCTGATATTTAAGATTGTAGTTGACGCTAATGCGATATCATTACTGTTAATTTGGTCCATGACCCGTCTACGGATTGTGGTTTACTGCAAAGTGTGGTTCAATATCCAGGACGGCCTCATTGACCAATATTTTAATGACTGATTAACACCGACACATAGGGAAGCGAAATATAGAAACGTTACTATTAAAGGTCTGTTTGATATTGAGTAATAATCTCTCGGTGTAACAGAGGTTAAGATAAATACACGGTGGTCTTACATCTATAACTGACTTAAGCAAAGGCATCGTTACTTGGTCCAAAACTCCTTGCTATTTTCTTAGATCTGACAGAGCTTATAGTATTGCAACATAGTAAGCCAAATACAGTGCAAAAAGATAAAAACGACGATGTTTCCGAACTGTGCACCTTCCATCATTAGGTTTCTTAATATATTTACAATTTCATGGTAAAAAACCAGATCATACGGTCCATAACGAATCGTAGATCACAGGGAAGGATTGCAAGACAGTAAGCCAAATACAGTAAAACAAGGTTTATAGTAATCACCTCTTCCCTATATTATGTCGCTGTTCATTCACATATCACTCACTCTTTCATTTAACTTTTGTAGTTAAAAGTTCAGTTGTAAAGTGCAAGCCTTTACACTTGGAGAAACGTCAGGTAGTGATGACTCCAGGACTAGTAAATTTCCAGAAAGATGGGATATATTCGTTATTAATGTTTAGCTGAAACTTCTGAGCTTAGTCTAGTCAATGTTTTGACAAAGCTAGCCACTACTAACTGATAGCTGCAAAGCTACCAAATAAAGAGAATACAAAATGGCATCGTTTCTATTATCCGGTCTTCCTCCCCATACTATTCTCTCCGTTGAAGTTTTTATCCACTCAAAACCAAAACTGGTAGAAAAACCCGCCAAGTTTCCAAAAACGATCGGCCTTGGAAGGTAGTGATATCATTCAACCATGGAAAGGCCGCCAAGGTCAATCCTATTAGCCAAGTTAATCGCACCGACTAATAGTTCGAAAGTTAAATGAAAACTTGAAGATTGCTACTCGCTGTAGGAATTTTCAAGTTTTCATTTAACGTCCAAAGTATTATTGGGTGTGATTAACTTGGCTAATAGGATTGATCTTGGCGGCCTTTCTATAGTTGAATGATATCACTTCCTTGTAAGGCCGATCGTTTTTGGAAACTTGGCGGGTTTTTCTACCAGTTTTGGTTTTGGGTGGATATCACAACTTTCATAGGACCGTGAACGTACATAAGGGTACACCGAGTTATCTTCATCTGTGCCTTTTTTCTAGAGGAATTTGATATCTATAAATTTTCACTTTTCTAATTTATCATTGCCAATTAGCCGTTAAATTAGCCAAATTGCCACGGCTTAGTTTATTGTATGACCACTCTTCACATGCTTAAGTTGCTTAAATCCCATTTTGGCACACGCTGGCTCACGATCGCTGATTTTGTTCATTTCCCTCACTCAATCTGTGCATGCCCTTCAGTTGTTTTGTTTATCTCTGCACCTTACCCTTAACTTTTCCAGATTTCATTGACATTTAGTCATGCAGAAACACCCGAATGTCGCTGTTACTTAAACAGCAGAACGCGAAGCATTTTATTTTTGGGTTATTAACAAAAAAAGCCCGTTAGCTCGTGGATGCTCGTATTGTTGCGTATCCATCACCTAATGTGCATCCTTTTATTCTTACGCAATCCACGGCAACGTTAATGTTTCCTGATTTTGTCCTTCGTTATAGTTCAGTTCTTAGTCCGTCCAGGCTTTTACAATAAATCTTAAGACCAGTGTCGATTGTTCAAGACATTGTTGCTTGAAATAATTGGTTACAACTTGGAAAAGAAACGAAATTTAAATTCGCTGGTTACGAATTTCAAAACCCTCCCACGCATTTGTCCTGACCCCTACATCTCTCAAACCAACAAAAAGACCATGCTCAGATCAACATGCATGTGTGTGCCAAAATTCAGCTACGTAAGCCTTCTCAATTTTGAGCTAACCATGAGCAAAAAGTCTATGGGATTTAACATGGGAAAAATGTTATTAGATAGCTAGCTAGCCAGCTAGCCAGTAACATAAAAACAACGATATTGACGCATCTTTTTCTCTATGATTGGTGGACACTCATCCTTTAAATTTTAGTTTTTCTTAATCTCTCACCCTTTCCCTTACATTTTTCACAATTTGAAACATTTCTGTCGCATTGGGATTTATCCTCAACATGCCAAAATAAGCTTTCAGTTGCTTACAGTTAACAGACACATGTCTGCTGGTGAGCCGCCTTTTTCTCATTAACAATCAATTTTTTAACAATCGAATGTCTACAATAGGATGATCTACTGTTACTTAGCGGCGACACACTAGTGTGTGTCTAGATCGAAGAGTAAATATTTAAAAAAATTAAACTAAATTAACCAATTAGAAAAGGAAGTGGTAATCGAAAAGAACATGACAATATGTAAGGAGGGATACATTGGCATTGAGAGAACACGTGACTTTGTTTACAGCGAGAGCTCTCAGGCAGACGATTGTTAGAAAGTAATTATAGTGGTTAAGTGCAAAACTCCACTTAAGTGCACAAAGAAACGTAACAATGATGGATGTCCTCGCCGAGGGTTTTTGACCATTATTGGTAAAGGAGTCAAAACAAATCATACAACAACCCCATAAGGGCAGAGGGACCCATCAAATTTTTGCCATAGAATTTAGTAATATCAAAGCAAAAATGGCTGCCACAAAGTTTGTGGTCCGAACCGTGATCACTCAAGCTTAACTGACAACACCGAGGTGTCAGTTAAAATTGAGTGATCAGGGTTGGGACGAAAAACTTGGTGGCAGCCATTTTGGCTCTGATATCACTACTTTCTATGGCAAAAACTTGATGGGTCCCTTTACCCTGATGGGGTTTTGGTAAGGTATCACCTTTTTTGGTCGTGCTTTAGTGTAAGTATGAAATGCGAGCTCCTTATGAAAATATAACTCTAAATCGTTTCTTGACAGCCAGAAGAAAATTGTAACTTTGCTATAATTAATGATCACTGATTAATTATATTTCTAATACACTGGCCGTTGTATTCCTTTGATTGTAAAAGAAGTGAGCACGATTAAGTTAGTTTCATTTAGTTTAGGTATAATAGATTATTTTTCTGTTTTTTTTTATTCAATGAGCGGTAACCTTGCACAGATATTCTTCCTCGTAAACAGTTTAGTAGACGATGATAATACTTTATTTATTTTTTACAATTACAATGTATTACTTCGATTTAATTGTTAAACGGAAACAATAAGTTACCCGAGTCTGCATTGTTACTCGGCTATGGAGGGCAATTATTTTAATAACAGATGGCATGTTCCCAATGTTCGCGAAAATAGCATTACAAATAATTACAATCTTTGGATTTAAACCATTCCCAAATATCAAAGCATGAAAGGCACCTATTAGAGTCATACGTAAACTGAATGTCAAATTTCAAGCATATCTGTCGCATGAATTATTTTATCTGATTGGAATTAGCTAGTAATAAATAGTAGTAGTAGTAGCTAGCATTAAATCAACAATGTTCAGGTACCTTTTTCGTATTGAAATCCTTTATGCACAGCTCTGAAACAGGACTTTCCGTTGTCCACGCGGTAAACCCCGTCGATTTATACAATTTCCAAAGCTTTCTGTCGCATTATTATTAAGTATTCAGTACCAGAAATGCGGGTTTGATGTCTCGAGTAAGAGAAGCAGTTGCTAGCTTTTGCCCAAACACTGAAATGAACTCAACAATTGAACAACAACAATCTGATGGTAATAATTACACGCCATGAATCCAACAATCTGAACTTGATGGGCGAAGCCCTTCTACTGTAGATTCCCAAATATTAACACTTTTAGCTTGGTTAAATACTGGCAAAAACATTTGACAAGGAATACGTTTTTCTTCAAGCAAGAACTGCGAAATCGGCTAAAATGCTCCGAAAACGACCTCCTTAGTTTACCTTACTGGTAATTAATATTTAAGGTGAACAAAGTGAAAGGAAGAGTTTTGTGTGTAGAGGTGACGGGGATGTTGCCTCCTCCCACATGGCATAAAACAGCTTGTGGCAATGCAGCTCGGTTGTTAAAAATTGATAAAATAAAAGATTGTACAGTATTAAAATAAAGACCACTTGTCTTTAATAATAAGTAAAAGTAAAACCAATTCTCTGGATGACAAACTGTAGAGGCAGCAGAGAGGCAACTTCTTATGCAACTGACACAAACCTGTTTGAAAGTAACTTTACGTACAGCTGTATAACGGCATGGTCTTGCCTGATTGCATGCATTTTAAGGCAATCATTTTCTTATAATAGAAAATTAGAAAAACAAACAATCTTCGAACCAGCAATTGTAATCTGTCATTATCAACTACAGGATGCCCCAGCAGCATGAGTTACGCTGTCATGCTCACCTGGTGTCGAAATGTATTATTTTGGTTCTTTGAGTATTTTTGTATTAACAGTTTGATGTCTGTTCTGATATTTTTTACTTTTAACAATTTTATTATGTTTACATAATTTGATTATCATTCATATTGTTAATTTTGCGATATTTAGTAGCATGCAGTTTTATTCCGTGCTATTTTGTCAGTAAGCTGTTTAGTTGTCACGATGTTGCGTGGTGCAATGAACTGTCATATACTGTGTTTTCATCATGTTATTATGAATCCACCGTTTTCTTGCATGCTGTTATTTCCACACTAATGTGAAGTTTTCCACGCAGTTGTGGTGCAGACTGTTAAACCTTTGGTGCATGACGGCATATTTGCTAAGATTCACTTACAGAATATTTTTATCAGTCCATTTAACAATTGTATTAATGTCCTTTTGTATATGGCATTCATGAAGAAAGGTCAAAGAAACTGAAGGTAATCCACATAACTTCAGTGAAAAAAGAGAAGAGTTTGGAAAGGTCAGACAGGAAAATATTAAAAAAGGAGAGTCATCAGGGTAGTACCCTGTGGATCACGAGGAAACAGTGGTCCAATCATTGGTGAATATCCTGAGACAAACCCTTTGGCCATTATCAACAAAATTTATACGTTGCCACAATGAAGATACAATTAGAGTTCTTCCTGAATTTTCCGTGAAATATTAGGGCCATTCATATTCATCAGAAGTACAAAATACTTGTACACTAAGTGTGTTCTCTTCGATTCAAACATCGTGCTGTTGGAGTTGAATACCTCTGATCTTTATACCACGATTTTTCTGGATGCCTACTGTCCGTCCAATTTGGAGGCCAACTCTGGACGCAGTGTCATATCACTGGTGTAGTAAGTGGCTTCAGTAAGTATCATAAGTGGAATGTACTGAGTTTTCTGAATTTCCTTTATGTTGGATGTGAGAGTATTGACGTTTGTTCCCAAGAAATGGGGTATTCAGCTTTCCAGTGGCATTGGCAATCCCATTGAGCATATTTCCTTTAAGTGTAGCTCCCACGTGCTTTCTGATCCTGGCCTACAGCTGTTGTTTTGTTTCTCCAAAGTGAACAGAGTCACACGTCTGGCATGCCACACAATAGACGACTTCTCTATGTGTCTAGAAGTGCGGAGGGGACATTGGAGAGGGATCAGGGCACCACATGTTTGGTGGTGGGGTGGTGAATGGGCAGGTGGAGCCATGGGATGTCTCCTGTTCTTGCTCCTGATGGAGCAGTGATGGAGTGTGGGGAGCTGCTGGCGTAGGTGGAATAGGGGAGGTAGGAGGGAAGGAGTAGTAGGTTGCTCAGTCCTCAACTGCCTAGATCGCAGTGGATATTGTAAAACGCACCTCGCTCCTTTGTGTTGGAATCCTGTGCACTTCATCACTCTTACGAACTACGGATGTTAGCACTTGTTGTTCTCCCTTTGCCCCTTACTTCGTTGCCTCCCATTTACCTGTGTTTGAAGTTATGCCATGCTTTCTTGGTCTCTGAGCTGACCATGTAAACTCAATACCGTCTCTGTAGAAACGGATTTTTTGCCTGGGCAAGGTACTTTCTGGAACGTCAGTTCGGAGGAGAGTTCACTGATCATTAGTAGTTCATTGGCTAGCAGGGCCCGCGGTTGGAATCTATGTTGTCCAGAATGGAAAGGAAGCTTCCTGACGGCAGGGACGTAGAGGTTTGGGTTAGGCGGACCAGCAACTAGCTGCGGTTGCAGAGCCAGCTCTCAGCACAAGGACAAGCCGCCTGTGACGCGATTGACGTCATCCATCGTGGTTATCGTCCTCAATCTTAGTTCTCCCAGGGGCTTCCCCTGCCTTCCCACCTGTTGGAATGAGAAGCGTGCCTAATACAGGGGAAGCATCGCGAAGTTGCAATTAAGTTTACATTTAAACAGACGAGTATGAGATTCGGCACAGGCACCCTGCGTTTTATTACAGCTTTTTTAATGTATTATAGTATTCGAATTAGGTGGCATGCTGTTGTTAGTTAATAAATCGATTGAACGTTGTGCATTACTTGCCTACATAAAACGAAGCGAGGATTTCAATACGGCGGGCGTGAGCAACCGTTCTTGCGCATGAGCTGATGTTCTTTGCCGCTTGGCATGTTGGGATACAACACGGCACTGACCTAGATAGGGCTGGAAAGAACGCAAGAGCTTGTAGTTGCTGGTCCCCTAACCAAAACCTGTATGTCCCTGCTGATGGAGGGGCAAGGCTTCTGGAAGGGTTCAAAGTAGATTCCCTTGATATTTCTCTAACGCGTGAACGAATGAGACAGTCTGATTCACCTATACTTCGTAGGTGAAGTGAATTGCCATATGCCATGTGTTAGAACGATGTCAGCAACTTGAACGATGATGGCTACGTATTGTCGATTTGGCGTAGCAACTATGTCGTTGGCGAAAGGATTCCAGATATGTATGTTGCGAAAACTCTTTTCAGCCATTAGGTCGACTAACTGAAGCACCAGCTGAGCGAGCAGAGGGGAACAGAATATCCCATCGTTGTTCCTGTGACCTGAAGATAGATCTAATCCTTGAATATACTGTAGATAGTTGGTAAAACTGTGTTGACCGTCCTGCTTGAGAGAGTGCAGTGCTTGCATCTGTGGCTTTGACAGGTTTGGGCGTTTGGTGAGTGAGTTGTTGAGCATACCTTACATGAGTTGATGCTGGAAGCCATTGGCCCATGTGTACTTGTGGAAGATGACTTCAACATCACCTACAAGATTGGTCATAAGTTAATAAGTTCAGTCCCATCATGTCTTGGGCAGGTCCTGCAGTATAATTTTACTAGGGGGTAAAATATTCGGTCAGCATGACAACCTTCATCAGTACACTAAAAAGGAAAAAAATAACAACTTCCAACATGTAATAAAAACCCAATCAAATTAAAAAATTCTAAAATCAAACACATTCATGGGATTCACCTACACAAGTCCAAGCTATTCACCTAGCCATTTCACCTGGCGTTACGTCGCCAAGAGTAGTGGATGAATTTTTTTGTTCAAAATGAAAAAATAAAACATAATCTTTCATATTAGGGTCGCTAAGAAAGAAGTTAAATAAGTACGGATGCAAACCTATTTATGTTGCCTTTTGGACTTGTATGTTAGGCTGCCTGAGTGGGGAAATCGAACCACCATCTATGAAATCAAAGACTGAGGTCGTACTACTAAGCCATACTGACACGGCCTTAAAAGGAAACGCAGCATTTAACA